>WNWK01010249.1:0-71366 GCA_009830355.1 Cherax destructor | reverse complement strand
AGCTCTCAAAAACATTGATGAGAAAACCGACAGTTCAACTCTATCTTGATGTGAAGAATAATAGTGTACATAGGATCAGTTATTTGTAGGTTTTCTCTAAATTTTAAATTTTAAATCATTGTTACCCTTAATAATTAAAACATCTAGAAAAGGTAATAAGTTATTATTTGAACTCAACAGTAAAATTTATAGAATGAGCTAAGCTATTTAATTTATCAAGGAAATAGTTTATGTCTACATTTCTAGGCATAAGGCACAACATATCATCAACATATCTATACCACTTAGCTCTATTAGGAAGGATTGTGTTAAGCAATCCTGTTTCAAAATATTTCATGTATAAATTATTAAGAACAGGTGAAAGAGGATTTCCCATTGCCATACCAAACTTCTGAGAGTAAAACTCATCATTAAATACAAATTTTGCATCAACCATACAAAGTTTAATAAGTTTAATGATAGTAGGAACTGGCAATGGTAAATCGTAATTAAAGTTCTTAAGATAAGAAACAGTAAATCATCAACTGGAACTTTGTAAACAAGGAAGTAACATCAAAACTAACCATATTGAAACCATTAAAGTCATTCAAGGTGCTTAATTTATCCACTAAATCTATGTTGTTTTTAACATTAAAATTAGATATATTTCCAACAATTGGGCTCTAAATATCAACAAGCCATTTAGATAATCTATAAGAAACTGAACCTATGGAGCTAATGATTGGTCTAACTGGATTACCTGGGTTATGCATTTTTATTAATCCATACATATAGGGTAAAGATGGATAAAGTTAATTACCGTCAAATTGGTAAAAGTCTTGAACTAAGATTAAAACAACATAAATATAGCATTGAATCTGGACAAAATTCTAATGCTCTATTTATTCATGCGAGAGAATTTAATCATCCAATTTATTTTCAAAATGCTGAGAAAGTTATATCAAGCAAATCCATGGTTGACAGGAATATAAAAAAAGCAGTTTTGAAAATAATATGAATATTTCTTATGGTTTATATAAATTGGATTCATTTATAATTAATAAAATTTGGGAAGAATTTAATGATGCATTAATCTTAATGCTTGGGTGGAGTATCATGTGCTTCACAGAGTCGGGTGCTGTCACGCAACTGTGAGGTGCGGTCTTTGTTATTATGATGTGATTGTGAGGTATAGTCTTGCCCCTTTAAAAGCCTTCTTGTTGATGTTTCGTGTTTTATAGTTCCTTGATAATGTGAGAAGTCATGAAAGCGCTTGGAATTTCACTATTTTTTCATAGTGGTTGATTTGCATATACATACACACACATATATATATATAGGTAGTAGGTTGGTAGACAGCAGCGACTCGGGGAGGAACTACCGTCCTACCAAGTCTGTGTAAAAAGGAAGCATGTATTTTGTTTTACATGATGGTAGGATTGCTGGTGTTTTTTTTTCTGTCTCATAAACATGCAAGATTTCAGGTACATCTTGCTACTTCTACTTACACTTAGGTCACACTACACATGCATGTACAAGCATATATATACTAACTCCTCTAGGTTTATGTATACACACCCATCTGAGTTTTATTTGATTTTACCTTAACATTTCTTATTCTTATTGTTTTTCCTTTTATATCCATGGGGAAGTGGAATAAGAATCTTTCCTCTGAAATCCATGCGTGTTGTAAAAATCAACTAAAATGCCGGGAACAATGGGCTAGTAACCCCTTTTCTCGTATAGCTTACTAAAAAAAATAAAGAAGAAAACCGTCAAAGTGGGATGTTTGAATGTGCGTGGATGTTGTGCGAATGATAAGAAAGAGATGATTGTAGATGTTATGAATGAAAAGAAGCTGGATGTCCTGGCTTTAAGTGAGACAAAGCTGAAAGGGGAAGGAGAGTTTCAGTGGGGAGAAATAAATGGGATTAGGTAAGGGGTTTCAAACAGAGTTAGAGCTAAAGAAGGAGTAACAATAATGTTGAATGATAAGTTATGGCAGGAAAAGAGGGAATATAAATGTATAAATTCAAGGATTATGTGGAGTAAAATAAAGGTTGGATGTGAAACGTGGGTTATGGTAAGTGTTTATGCACCTGGAGAAGAGAGAAGTGTAGAGGAGAGAGAGAGAGATTTTGTGAAATGTTGAGTGAGTGTGTGGGGAGTTTTGAATCAAGTGAGAGAGTAATTGTGGTTGGGGAACTCAATGCTAAAGTGGGTAAAAATGTAGTGGAGGGAGTAGTAAATTTGGGGTGCCAAATTTACCTACTACTACTACTACTACTAAATGAAAATGGGGAGTCTTTAATTGAGCTATGTGTAGAAAGAGCTTTGGTAATAAGTAATACATATTTTATGAAAAAGATAATAAATAAGTATACAAGGTATGATATAGCATGTAATGAAAGTACTTTGTTAGATTATGTATTGATTGATAAAATGTTGATGGGTGGGCTTCATAATGTACATGTTTATAGAGGGGCAACGGATATATCGGATCATTATTTAGTTGTAGCTACAGTTAGAGTAAGAGGTAGATGGGACAAAGGAAAATGGCAACAACAAGTAAGAGAGAGGTGAAAGTGTATAAACTAAGGGAGGAGAAAGTTAGGGAGAGATATTAGCAACTATTGGCAGAAAGGTGGGCTAATGTAAGAATGAATAGTGAGGGGGTTGAAGAAGGTTGGGATAGTTTTAAAAATGTAGTATTAGAAAGTGGGGCAGAAGTTTGTGGCTATAGGAAGGTGGGTGCAGGAGGAAAGAGGAGTGACTGGTGGAATGATGAAGTAAAGGGTGTGATAAAAGAGAAAAAGGTAGCTTATGAGAGGTTCTTACAAAACAGAAGTGTTATAAGAAGAGCAGAGTATATGGAAAGTAAAAGAAAGGTGAAGAGAGTGGTGAGAGAGTGCAAAAGGAGAGCAGATGAAAGAGTGGGAGAGGCACTGTCAAGAAATTTTGCTGAAAATAAGAAAAAAAATTGGAGTGAGATATACAAGTTAAGAAAGCCTAGGGAACGATTAGTCAGTTACAAACAGTGTAGGGAGTTAGTAGATGGGGAGCTGGAGGTATTGGGTAAATGGCAGGAATATTTTGAGGAACTTTTAAATGTCGATGAAGAAAGGGAGGCAGTAATTTCATGCATTGGCCAGGGAGATATAACATCTTTTAGGAGTGTAAAAGAGCAGGATATGATTGTAGGGGAGGTGCGTGAGGCATTACATAGAATGAAAGGGGGTAAAGCAGCTGGAACTGACGGGATCATGACAGAAATGTTAAAAGCAGGGGGATATATAGTGTTGGAGTGGTTGGTATTTATGTTTAATAAATGTATGAAAGAAGGGAAAGTAACTAGGGATTGGCAGAGAGCATATGTAGTTCTTTTATATAAGGGGAAGAGGACAAAAGAGATTGTAAAAATTATAGGGGAATAATTACTGAGTATACCAAGTAAAGTGTACGGTAGGGTTATTACTGACAGAATTAGAGGTAAGACAGAGAGTAGGATTGCAGATGAACAAGGAGGCTTTAGAGTGGGTAGGGGATGTGTAGATCAAGTGTTTGCATTGAAGCATATATGTGAACGGTATTTAGATAATGTTAGGGAAGTTTTCATTGTATTTATGGATTTAGAAAAGGCATATGATAGAGTGGATAGGAGAAAAATGTGGCAGATGTTGTAAGTGTATGGACTAGGTAGTAAGTTACTGAATGCTGTAAAGAGTTTTTATGAGGATAGTGAGGCTCAGGTTAGGGTGTGTAGGAGAGAGGGAGATTACTTCCCGGTAAAAGTAGGTCTTAGACAGGGATGTGTAATGTCACCATGGTTGTTTAATATATTTATAGATGGGGTTGTAAAAGAAGTAAATGCTAGGGTGTTGGAAAGAGGGGTGAGATTAATTTATGGGGCATCAAGTACAAAATGGGAGTTGACACAGTTACTTTTTGCTGATGATACTGTGCTTATAGGAGATTCTAAAGAAAAGTTGCAAAGGTTAGTGGACGGGTTTGGGAGAGTGTGTAAAAGTAGAAAGTTGAAAGTGAACATAGATAAGAGTAAGGTGATGAGGGTATAAAACAATTTAGATAAAGAAAAATTGGATATCACATTGGAAAGAGGGAGTATGGAAGAAATGGATGTTTTCAGATATTTGGGAGTTGACTTGTCAGCAGATGGGTTTATGAAGGATGAGGTTAACCATAGAATTGATGATGTAAAAAAAGGTGAGTGGTGCGTTGAGGTATCTGTGGAGACAAAAAACGTTATCCATGGAGGCAAAGAAGGGAATGTATGAAAGTATAGTGGTACCGATAATCTTATATGGGTGTGAAGCTTGGGTTGTAAATCCTGTAGAGATGGAGGCAGCTGGAGGCAGTGGAGATGTCCTGTCTATGGGCAATGTGGTGTAAATATTATGCAGAAAATTCGGGGTGTGGAAATTAGGAGATGTGGAGTTACTAAAAGGGCTGAAGAGGGGTTGTTGAGGTGGTTTGGTCACTTAGAGAGAATGGATCAAAGTAGAATGACTTGGAGAGCATATAAATCTGTAGGGGAAGGAAGGCGGGGTAGGGGTCGTCATCGAAAAGGTTGGAGGGAAGGGGTAAAGGAGGTTTTGTGGGCGAGGGGCTTGGACTTCCAGCAAGCGTGCACGAATGGTTTTTAGGACCTGACAAGCTGTTGGAGTGTGAGCAGAGTGATATTTAGTGAAGGGATTCAGGAAAACTGGTTAACCTGACTTGAGTCCTGGAAATGTGAAGAACAATGCCTGCACTTTAAAGGAAAGGTTTGGGATATTGGCAGTGTGGAGGGATTTCTAAACTGTAGTATCTGTGCTCCTCTGCAAAGAGAGTGATTGTGTATGAGCGAGGTGAAAGTGTTGAATGATGATGAAAGTATTTTCTTTTTGGGGATTTTCTTTCTGTTTGGGTCACCCTGCCTTGGTGGGAGACAGCCGAGTTGTTGAAAAAAAAAAAAAAATAGATATATATATTATTGTGACCACGAACAAGTGGTATTGATCAATAACAACACCGTGACTAGCCAAGGATTAGAACCCATGCTGCTTTGGCACGCATCATGGTGAGCGAAAACCCATGACGCTCTAACCCACAGCACCACGCAATCCTGTGGGCAAGAGCATCATGAGGCGGGCAAAAGCAGCATGGATTCGAATCCTTGGCTAGTCGCAGTGTTGTTTTATATATATATATATATATATATATATATATATATATATATATATATATATATATATATATATATATATATATATATATATATATATCAGTAACAACACTGCACTAGCCAAGAATTCTAACCACATGACCACCCAATCCTACAAGAATGGCGCAGTCAGTAGAGCTAGCTGTTTTACCGCCATCCGAAGACATTCGGTGTCGTGGGAGGTTCTAGGCTAATTTTAATTCTCATCAATGTTTGGTGTACTAGTCCACGAGCAATGGCTGCCCAATTCTTGTAGGATTGGGTGGTCATGTGGTTTAAGGCGTCATGTAGTTCTGGCTCACCATGAGGCGGGCCAGTACAACACGGGTTCGAGTCCTTGGCTAGTGCAGTGTTGTTATTGATCAATCCACTCGTTCTTGGTTACAATAATGTATATATGCTGCTCGTGGACTAGGAAGAATGCTCCCTCAAGGAAGAATGCTCCCTTATTGAACAAGTTTTTTCTAAACTTCAATATCCTCGTCAATTTATTAGAGACTGCAGACGACGGGCATTAAACATCTTCAACACACCCAGAGAAGACACTGCCGAGAAGAGATACATAGTCCTCCCCACCAACTCCATTGCCAAACACGTTTCCAACATTTTTTCCAATACCTCATTCCGAGTATCCACCTCCACATCCACCACTATCAAGGACATTACTAGTAACAGACAGGACAAGCTTCAATCCACTGCAGGGGTATACACAATCCCTTGTAATGACTGCAGCAAATTATACGTCGGCGAAACATCCAGAGACCTCCAAACACGTATTTCAGAACACCAGTACGCAGGCAGATCTGACGACTCAAGAAATGCCTGTGTTCAACACCGAAATTCACACAACCATTTAATCAACTACAGAAACGCAAGACTCATCGCCAGAGAAGACAACACTCAATACCGAAGAATCCTGGAATCATCACTTATCAGTATATCCAACAACTTCAAGCAGAACAACGGCTTCTACAACATAGCTGAACCTATTGCCAAGAAACTTCTTCATCGCTATCCCACATAGAACTCAACAATGGAACACTGCAGAAGGTCTACCGATATACTTATCCAATCTCTTTTTAATGCTACCCAAGGTTTTAGACTCTATCACCCTACTTTGAAGATTGTCACATGCAGCATTCTAGATAAAAGATACTCATGTATCTTTTATCCAGGTAGATCTGTTTGTGACTAGATAAAGCCCACTGCGTGGGCGAAACGTTGCCAATAAAGGATCACATTATACTGCTTATGTGTTTATCTTTCCATTGTGTCGGTATTATATATCATTTATTTCCACTGTAGTAAGGAGACCAAAACTGAGCTGCATAATCCTAATGAGGTCTCACTAGTGATGTATAGAGCTGTAAAATAACTTTTGGACTTCTGTTGCTTATATTTATTGAAATAAATCCTAGTAACCTGTTAGCCTTATTACGCACACTTAGGCACTGTTGTCTTGGCTTTAGATTTCTGCTTACCATGACTCCCAAGTCTTTTTCACATTCTGTATGATCAAGCTCTACTTCACCTAGTTTATAAATTCGAGGGATGTTTTCATTACCACGGACTAGTACCTTACACTTGTCCACATTGAACTTCATCTGCCACTTTTCAGACCAAGACATTAATTTGTCCAAATCCTCCTGGAGTTCACTGGTATCCTCCTCAGAATGAATCATACGGCCTATTTTTGTATCATCAGCAAATTTACTCATGTCACTTGTAATTCCTTCATCAAGGTCATTTATGTAAATTATGAACAACAATGGGCCTAAAACTGATCCTTGTGGAACGCCACTGGTGACTAATCCCAATTCAGATTTGACCCCATTAATGGAAACTCTGCTTTCTATTGGTAAGCCATGCCTCTATCCATGCTAGAACTTTACCTCCTATACCATGAGCTGCCACCTTTCTTAAGAGTCTCTTGTGAGGTACTCTATCGAAGGCTTTACTGAAATCTAAATAAACAATATCATATTCTTTATCACTGTCTACTGCCTCAAATGTTTTATTGAAGAACGTCAGTAAATTTGTCAGGCAGGAACGACCTCTCGTGAACCCATGCTGAGATTCATTAATCAAATTATGTTCTTCAAGGTGACTTCTAATAATATCAGCTATAATTGATTCTAATAATTTGCCTACTATAGACGTGAGGCTTGTTGGACGGTAATTTGATGGAATTGACTTATCCCCTGATTTGAATATAGGAACTACATTAGCTATCTTCCACATCTCTGGTATAACACCAGTTAGGATGGACGTATTAAACACATTCGTTAATGGCTGACTAAGTTTCATCTTGCATTCTTTAAGTACCCTGGAAAACAACTCGTCGGGTCCTGGGGACTTATTTTGCTTCAGTTTGTCTATCTGTTTGATAACCATGTCCCTCGTGACAGTAATATTAGTTAATTTGAATTCTTCACGAACTGAATAATTGTTAATGTCAAGAATCTCATTTACGTCTTCTTGTGTAAAGACTGACAAAAAACAGTCATTAAATAGAGAACACATTTCCAGTTCGTTATCCGTCAGCTGTCCATTCCCAAGTTTCAGAGGTCCTACCTTTTCCCTCACCTTCGTCCTATACACTTGAAAGAACCCTTTTGGATTAGTCTTTGATTCATTAGCAACCTTAATCTCATAGTCACGTTTAGCCTTTCTAATCCCTTTTTTTACTTCTCTTTTCAACTGAACATATTGGTTAATAAGGTTAACATCTCCTCTTTTGATGCGCCTATAAATTCCTCTTTTCTCCCCTAATAGATGTTTAGCCTCCTGTTAATCCATTTGGGATCGTTATTATTTGACCTAAATTCTCTCTGGGGAATAAATATACTCTGTGCACGTTGTACATTATTAAGAAAAAAATCATAAACGCAGATCCCATCGTAATCGTTAGCTAGATAACCCCAGTCGAGATTAGACAGGTGTTCCCTAAGTCCAGTATAGTCGGCAGAACGAAAATCGGGGACTTTTACCGTATTATCCCTATTCTCGTACTCCCAGGTAATATTAAATGTAATGGATTTGTGATCACTTGCGCCAAGCTATTCAATGATCTCCAGATTATTTACAAGAGTTTCTTTATTTGACAAGACTAGGTCGAGCAAATTATTACCTCTGGTAGGCTCCGTCACACACTGCTTCAGAAAACAGTCCTGAACTACTTCCATAAAGTCACTGGACTCCAGATTACCGGTGAAAGAAGTCCAGTCAATTTGACTAAAGTTAAAATCCCCTACTATCACTACGTTATTGTGTCTAGAAGCCCTAACAATTTCATCCCAAAGAAGTCTCCCTCTATCGTGATCCAAGCCTGGAGGTCGGTATATTACACCTAGAATTAGTTTTTCTTGACCTTCTGGAAACTCTACCCAAACATATTCTGTTAATGATCCATCTATTTTTATGCCTGTTTTTATGCAGCAATTTATATTTTCTCGTACATATAATGCAACTCCACCCCCTTTCCCATTATATCTATCTACATGGACCAACGTAAACCCTTGAATAAGACACTCAGCAATTTATATTATACCATGTTTCAGTTATTGCAATGACATCAAAGTTCCCAGCACATGCTACCAAACATAATTCGTTAATTTTATTTCTGGCGCTTCGAGAGTTAGTATAAAATACATTAATATGTATTTTCTTGTGAATCTTTTTCATATTCAGCTTTTTTTTTTACACAATTTCTGTTACTTTAATTACCCTGTGTTACTCGATTACTGTTATTGTTAAGATTTATGAAATCAAAGCCTTAATCAATATTTCGACACTCATTATTTACCGTTCCTAAACACATACATCTAACTAATCCTAGTTTAAAGCGTTAACAACATCCTCAACTGAGCTAGAGAGAAATTCTACACCTACCCTGGATAAGTGAACCCCATCCCTGGCATACATGTCATTTCGCCCATAGAAGTGGTCCCAGTTTTTAATGAATGGTACTGCATTATCCTTACAGTTTTTGTCCAGCCAGCAATTTATACCAATCGCTCTGGACAGCCATTCATTTCCAACACTCCTTCTTGGCAAAGTGCCATAAATAACAGGGCTCCCTCCCTTCTTCCTAATAATGTCTATTGCTGCCTTATACCTTCTAACTAAATCCTCACTTCTACGCTTGGATACATCATTGTCTCCAGCACTGAGGCAGATAATAGGATTTATCCCATTACCATGCCTGATGTTGTCAAGCCGGCTAACAATGTCCTCCATCCCAGACCCAGGTAAACAAAACCTCTGTCTCTTACTCCTATCTTTCAAGCAGAATGCCCTATCCATATACCTAACTTAGCTATCCCCAACAACAACAATGTTTTTTCCTTCCTTGGTGTCGTTCGTCGTGACGTTCCCAGTAGTCGACTCACATTCGTCTGGTAGCACAGAAAAGGAGTTCGAAGTTTCCACAGCAGTCTCTTTCTTCTTCATTGTTTCTACCGCTCCATTCGTCTTCTTGATCTTCAACTTCGTTCCATGCTGTCCGGCCACTGCCCAGGTTCCCTTCTTGACCTGAGGACTCACAACAGGAGGACTACTACGAATCCTCTTGTTTTCCTCCGTCAATCGCCGTATCTCTAGCTTCGCTACCCTCAATTCCTCCTTAAGCTGCTGGTAAAGTTACTCAATGGAAGGCATCTTACCTCCCTATCTGAATGGAAAAATAAACACTTAAGCAGTATAATGTGAGAATTTATAGGATGGAGTCAGGTAGAGAATACTGCATGTGACGATCTTCCGAGTAGGGTGAGTCTAGAACCTTGGGTAGCTTTAAAAAGACATTGGATAAGTATATGAGTAGACCTTCTGCAGTGTTCCTCCATTCTTATGTTCTTATGTGGGATAGCGATGAAGAAGTTTCTTGGCAAGGGGTTCAGCTATGTTATAGAAGCCGTTGTTCTGGTTGAAGTTGGCGATGATTCCAGGATTCTTCGGAATTGAGTGTTGTCTTCTCTGGCGATAAGTCTTTCGTTTCTGTAGTTGATTAAATGGTTGTGTGAATTTCGGTGTTGAACACAGGCATTCCTTGGATCGTCAGATCTGCCTGCGTATTTGTGTTCTGAAATACGTGTTTGAAGGTCTCTGGATGTTTCGCCGACGTATAATTTGCTGCAGTCGTTACAATGAATTGTGTTTACCCCTGCGGAGGATTGACGCTTGTCCTCTCTATTAATGGTAATGTCCTTGATGGTGGTGGATGTGGATTAGATACTTGGAATGAGGTATTGGAAAAGATGTTGGAAACGTGTTTGGCAAAGGAGTTGGTGGGAAGGACTATGTATCTCTTCTCGGCAGTGTCTTCTCTGGGTGTATTAAACATGTTTAATGCCCGTCGTCTGCAGTCTCTAATGAAGTGACGAGTATAGTGAAGTTTAGAAAATACTTGTTCAATAAGAGAGCATTCTTCCTCAAGGAACTCTTTGCTGCAGATTCTAAGTGCACGCAAGAAAAAGCGTATAATTACATCACGTTTAGTTTTGGTGTCGTGGTGAGAGTAGAAGTGGAGAAGATCGTGTTGGTTGGTAGGTTTTCGACAGACTTTAAAACGAAGTTCATGTGTGAACTGGATTGATGGCTCGACCTGGTTGAGCTTATGTTGGAAAACTTGAACGTTGAAGCGTCTGGGAGTTATGATGAGAATGTCGTCAACATAACGGAGCCAGGTGACAGAAGAGGGAATAATTGTGGAAAATCGTTCGCCTTCCAGATGTTCCATGTATAGGTTCGCCAGGACGGCACTAAGTGGCGATCCCATGGGTAGTCCGAAAGTCTGCTGAAAGAGGTGATTTCCGAAATAAAACAAAAGAACATAAGAATGGAGGAACACTGCAGGTCTACTCATATACTTATCCAATCTCTTTTTAAAGCTAGCCAAGGTTCTAGACTCTATCACCCTACTAGGAAGATTGTCACATGAAGTAACCTCCACTTGACCCAGCATTCTCCACCCGACTCTATCCTATAAATACTCACATACCTTTTACCCAGGTAGATCTGTTTGTGACTTGATAAAGCCCACTGCGTGGGCGAAACGTAGTCAATAAAGGATCACATTATACTGCTTAAGTTTATTTTTCCACTAGCTGTACCCGACCACGAGTTGCTGTGGCTCAGTCTGGTTAAATGGAAAAAAAGAAAAGAGAAAGCGCACGTTTCTAATATGTTTAATTTCACAACGCTTGTGGGTATACAATATTTTTCGTTGTTCCATTGTCTGTGCAGATATAGAGATTGTCTGGTTTGCCGACTCTAGAACACGCACCGTCTCTGTAGTAAAATATTTAGGATAACGTGTGCTGCATGACGCTGTTTAAAAAAAAAAAACAAGTAGACATATAGAAACACTCGCGTATTCGAATGCAACGTTGTGTCAAAATTTCAAAGCAATCGGTGAAGAACTTTCGGAAATTTAAGATTTTGAACAAACGAACATTTACATTTTTATTTATATAGATTGTTTCGGTATTTTATACCATTTATTTCCACCTCGCAATCTATCTCATCACTCCACAACAAGCTCCTTTTCCCATCTGCACCCGACCTCCTGTACTCACAAATTTCTACTGCACACTCTGAACACTGTATTATTAAGTCTTCCCCATACCATTTTAGCCTCTCTTCACTACTTGTCTTCTCGCTGAAAGATCTTTCTGCCAATAGTAGTTTACATCTTACCATATCTTCAGTTTATCGACTTTTACTTCCTTCTTGCCGTAACATCAATGATGTTCTCCTTGTACTCAGCTCCTTCTTACTCTCACCGTAGCTACCACTAAATATGATTTTTTATACCATTGACCCTCAAAATAATATATACACTTTAAGAAGTCTGCCCATCATCATTTTATCTATTAATATTTAGTATAACAACCAGCTGTCATTTTGCCCTCTTTCATGTCTCATAAAGTTATCTATCCCTATTTTTATTTGGGAATATTGACCATTATCAGTGTTCTATACATAATATGAGGCCCAAATTCGCCACACGGACACTTCAGCAGTTTCTTACTTTAGTTTTTGGTCCCCCAACAAAAGTTATGTTATCACTTGGGTTGAAACTCTCCAAATATTGGCTTAACACCTCCCGCTTACTATAGCCCACTTCCAACATCCGTACCTTTATAACCACATTTAAATTAGATCCCAAGTGTTGCATGTGCCAATTTCTCTCTAACCATTCATTCTAACTCTTTAGTTCCAGTTTTCTATGACACCTGTTTTATCCCATTTACTCATTCCCTTTGAAATTCTCTCACCCAGTATAGCTTTGTTTAGCTTAATGATAGGACATTCAACTTCAATTAATTTTTCTTCTTATTTGTACTGCAGTATACTCACACACATTCATATTAACCAATTTTATTATTTCCTAATTTTTCGTTTTAGTACTTGATACAGGAGAAGGGGTTACAAGTGCATTGCTCCCGGCATTTTAGTTGTCTTTTATGACCCACTTTGCTTATGAAGAAAGATTTCAACTCCAGTTACGCATGGAATTGAAAGAAAACACTACTACAAGAACAAGAACTATTAGGAACAAGAAGGAAGCGCGGATCTATTCATATACACACTTATTTCGACACATACTTTATAAAAGGAATTTTCAAACTGGGTTCTGTAGTAGTAGTTTCTTGTGGTTTCCGTAGATCTTTCATAATTGGAAAAAGAGGAATGAGATTATTTTACCGTTTATTTCTGTTTGTTTTTCAAGGACCCACAGCAAAGTCTGTGCTGAGGGTCATCGAGATACAGTTTTAATATTTTAATGTGAATGATGAGATATCCAAAATTCAGAACTATCTGGAGAAAAATCATTAACAGCATCGCAGTCAGAGGAAGTCACAAAAAGACATAGTAAGAAAAGGAGCGTCTCTTTCAAACGCTCAGTCGATGATCAAACATTGCTCTCTCTGGTTTATCAGCTCACGTTGTGTTGCTAGGTTTATTTGGTTCACGAGATATATGACGATCTTAATATCATTAAAAACTTATTAAATATGTCTAGTCTTTCAAGTAATTAAACTAACATGATTACCAAAAATACTTTTTTGGGTAGGCTGTACAAGCGTCAACAAGAAGCTACATATGATTTGTCGTTTTTCTTAAGGTTTTCTATGCTTATTAATAATTATACTAAAACAATAAATATTAGTATTGATAAAAGGGATTTCATAAAGTTCGTGTAATTTCCCTTTCTAACGAGGTCAATCAATTCCTTCTTTGTGTTATATTACGTTCCACTAATATTTTTTAAACAAAAGTTTTCGTAGCCTAAAAATCTCTGAAATCTGGTATGTCAGAGGACTGTTGTTGTGAATCCTGGATGCCAGAGTAGAGCTTTTCTCTCGCTGTTAAGGGCAGGAGAATCCAGCCTCCAGCACATCTTGTATTAATGCGCTATACTGTTTATCTCATCCAGTAAATATAATAATAATCAGACCCGAATTTCAGGGAATTTATACATGTTAAAAAAATTGTAGCCTCTAAGAGTTAGGACTTGTTGCAGAGAAGGTGCTCAACTTATCACTGGTTACTATACAAGAAACTATTGTGTGTAAATCAGCCATGACTAACCGGGTTAGGGTGGGTTTCCCAGCTTGGTCATCCCTGGAATTTAAATGACTCTTAGATAGCAATTACTCCTACACAAACAACCCTTCAAGGTAGGGGATTACTATGACCCTGATAAAGCGCTCTTGATCCCATGAAGTGCAGCTGCTCTTCGACTCCTCGGATCAAACTTAAATCCCTTTCATTTCCCAGGCATGGATACGTCGTTAAAGAACACTTACATCCCAATGTGTGCCCATAGAGGGTGCCTTGATGCCAGTGAAGGGCTCTTGATCTAAGGCATTGGACTTACTCTTCCTTTCCTTGCAGTGAAACTAATAACCTCCCATTCCTTCAGCGTTATATGACCCATACTGGTTTATCACTTCTCTAATTTTAATAAGAAAAGTCCCAAAGTGTAGCAACGCATGGCTGACTTCCCACCATGTGTAGTGTCGCATGGCTGACTTCCCACCATGTGTAGTGTCGCATGGCTGACTTCCCACCATGTGTAGTGTCGCATGGCTGACTTCCCACCATGTGTAGTGTCGCATGGCTGACTTCCCACCATGTGTAGTGTCGCATGACTGACTTCCCACCATGTGTAGTGTCGCATGGCTGACTTCCCACCATGTGTAGTGTCGCATGGCTGACTTCCCACCATGTGTAGTGTCGCATGGCTGACTTCCCACCATGTGTAGTGTCGCATAGCTGACTTCCCACCATGTGTAGTGACGCATAGCTGACTTCCCACCATGTGTAGTGACGCATGGCTGACTTCCCACCATGTGTAGGGACACAGGAATTATTTCTTACAGTGAGTAGTGACTCATGATTTGCTTCCAACTATGTGTTTTGACACATGAGTTACTTATGTGTAGTGACGCATGATTTATTTTCCCACGTGTAGTGACACAAGAGTTTCTTTCCAGATGTAGTGACACATGAGTTACTTTCCCACGTGTAGTGACACATGAGTTACTTTCCCACGTGGCGTGACACATGAGTTACTTTCCCACGTGGAGTGACACATGAATTACTTTCCCACGTATAGTGACACATGAGTTACTTTCCCAGGTGTAGTGACACATGAGTTACTTTCCCACGTATAGTGACAAATGAGTTACTTTCCCACGTGTAGTGACACATGAGTTACTTTCCCACGTGTAGTGATACATGATTTACTTTCCCACGTGGAGTGACACATGAGTTACTTTCCCACGTGTAGTGACACATGAGTTATTTTCCCACGTGGAGTGACACATGAGTTATTTTCCCACGTGGAGTGACACATGAGTTATTTTCCCACGTGGAGTGACACATGAATTACTTTCCCACGTGTAGTGTCACATGAGTTACTTTCCCAGGTGTAATGACACATGAGTTACTTTCCCACGTGTAGTGACAAATGAGTTACTTTCCCACGTGTAGTGACACATGAGTTACTTTCCCACGTGGAGTGACACGAGTTACTTTCCCACGTGTAGTGACACATGAGTTACTTTCCCACGTGGAGTGACACATGAGTTACTTTCCCACGTGGAGTGACACGAGTTACTTTCCCACGTGTAGTGACACATATGTTACTTTCCCACGTGGAGTGACACATGAGTTACTTTCCCACGTGTAGTGACACATGAGTTACTTTCCCACATGTAGTGACACATGAATTACTTTTCCACGTGTAGTGACACATGAGTTACTTTCCCACGTTTAGTGACACATGAGTTACTTTCCCACGTTTAGTGACACATGAGTTACTTTCCAACGTTTAGTGACACATGAGTTACTTTCCCACGTTTAGTGACACATGAGTTACTTTCCAACGTTTAGTGACACATGAGTTACTTTCCCACGTTTAGTGACACATGAGTTACTTTCCCACGTGTAGTGACACATGACTTACTTTCCCACGTGTAGTGACACATGAATTACTTTTCCACGTGTAGTGACACATGAGTTACTTTCCCACGTTTAGTGACACATGAGTTACTTTCCCACGTTTAGTGACACATGAGTTACTTTCCAACGTTTAGTGACACATGAGTTACTTTCCCACGTTTAGTGACACATGAGTTACTTTCCAACGTTTAGTGGCGCATGAGTTACTTTCCCACGTTTAGTGAAACATGAGTTACTTTCCCACGTGTAGTGACACATGAGTTACTTTCCCACGTGTAGTGACACATGAATTACTTTTCCACGTGTAGTGACACATGAGTTACTTTCCCACGTTAAGTGACACATGAGTTACTTTCCCACGTTTAGTGACACATGAGTTACTTTCCAACGTTTAGTGACACATGAGTTACTTTCCCACGTGTAGTGACACATGAGTTACTTTCCCACGTGGAGTGACACGAGTTACTTTCCCACGTGTAGTGACACATGAGTTACTTTCCCACGTGGAGTGACACATGAGTTACTTTCCAGGTGTAATGACACATGAGTTACTTTCCCACGTGTAGTGACAAATGAGTTACTTTCCCACGTGTAGTGACACATGAGTTACTCTCCACGTGAGTGACACGAGTTACTTTCCACGTGTAGTGACACATGAGTTACTTTCCACGTGTAGTGACACATATGTTACTTTCCACGTGGAGTGACACATGAGTTACTTTCCCACGTGTAGTGACACATGAGTTACTTTCCCACATGTAGTGACACATGAATTACTTTTCCACGTGTAGTGACACATGAGTTACTTTCCCACGTTTAGTGACACATGAGTTACTTTCCCACGTTTAGTGACACATGAGTTACTTTCCAACGTTTAGTGACACATGAGTTACTTTCCCACGTTTAGTGACACATGAGTTACTTTCCAACGTTTAGTGACACATGAGTTACTTTCCCACGTTTAGTGACACATGAGTTACTTTCCCACGTGTAGTGACACATGACTTACTTTCCCACGTGTAGTGACACATGAATTACTTTTACACGTGTAGTGACACATGAGTTACTTTCCCGTTTAGTGACACATGAGTTACTTTCCCACGTTTAGTGACACATGAGTTACTTTCCAACGTTTAGTGACACATGAGTTACTTTCCACGTTTAGTGACACATGAGTTACTTTCCAACGTTTAGTGACGCATGAGTTACTTTCCACGTTTAGTGACACATGAGTTACTTTCCCACGTGTAGTGACACATGACTTACTTTCCCACGTGTAGTGACACATGAATTACTTTTCCACGTGTAGTGACACATGAGTTACTTTCCCACGTTTAGTGACACATGAGTTACTTTCCCATGTTTAGTGACACATGAGTTACTTTCCAACGTTTAGTGACACATTAGTTACTTTCCCACGTTTAGTGACACATGAGTTACTCTCCAACGTTTAGTGACACATGAGTTACTTTCCCACGTTTAGTGACACATGAGTTACTTTCCCACGTGTAGTGACACATGACTTACTTTCCCACATGTAGTGAAACATGAATTACTTTTTCACGTGTAGTGACACGAGTTACTTTCCCACGTTTAGTGACACATGAGTTACTTTCCCACGTTTAGTGACACATGAGTTACTTTCCAACGTTTAGTGACACATGAGTTACTTTCCCACGTTTAGTGACACATGAGTTACTTTCCAACGTTTAGTGACACATGAGTTACTTTCCCACGTGTAGTGACACATGAGTTACTTTCCCACGTGTAGTGACACATGAATTACTTTTCCACGTGTAGTGACACATGAGTTACTTTCCCACGTTTAGTGACACATGAGTTACTTTCCCACGTTTAGTGACACATGAGTTACTTTCCAACGTTTAGTGACACATGAGTTACTTTCCCACGTTTAGTGACACATGAGTTACTTTCCAACGTTTAGTGACGCATGAGTTACTTTCCCACGTTTAGTGACACATGAGTTACTTTCCCACGTGTAGTGACACGTGACTTACTTTCCCACGTGTAGTGACACATGAATTACTTTTCCACGTGTAGTGACACATGAGTTACTTTCCCACGTTTAGTGACACATGAGTTACTTCCCCACGTTTAGTGACACATGAGTTACTTTCCAACGTTTAGTGACACATGAGTTACTTTCCCACGTTTAGTGACACATGAGTTACTTTCCAACGTTTAGTGACACATGAGTTAATTTCCCACGTTTAGTGACACATGAGTTACTTTCCCACGTGTAGTGACACATGACTTACTTTCCCACATGTAGTGAAACATGAATTACTTTTCCACGTGTAGTGACACATGAGTTACTTTCCCACGTTTAGTGACACATGAGTTACTTTCCCACGTTTAGTGACACATGAGTTACTTTCCAACGTTTAGTGACACATGAGTTACTTTCCCACGTTTAGTGACACATGAGTTACTTTCCAACGTTAAGTGACACATGAGTTACTTTCCCACGTGTAGTGACACATGAGTTACTTTCCCACGTGTAGTGACACATGAGTTACTTTTCCACGTGTAGTGACACATGAGTTACTTTCCCACGTGTAGTGACACATGAATTACTTAGGTGAGGAGCAGCAGGTGGCGGCATTGTGTCTAGTAGGCGGCATTTCCTAGTGGAAGTAGGTCATGCCCAAGAGCTGAGCCGTCAGTAGTAAGCACTTGTAATTACCTCATCTTCAACCTTATCAGTCATGTGTTTTAGTCTCCGTATTGTATTAATACAGCCACATGTTGACGAAACATTTACATAATAAAGACACCCAGTTGTTGCACACCTGATTAATCCTTCATCTCTTCGGTATTTATCAAATTGATTACAGGATTAGATTACTCGTCATGTTTACAATGTGCTGTCACTCATTCTGTTTATTTTTGTTTCTCCTAAGACTATTTATCTCTTAAATCAATTCCAATTTTCATAAAATAAAGGGGAAAAATTACTTAAAAATTAATGTTTTTAGGTAATATCTTTATAAGAAATGTAAAAATTTCCATAATTTTCACAAAATGATGAAGTTGAAAGGTACACTAAAATATTATTTACAAGTTTAATCTATACATTTACAGGAAAACCTTAATATAATTTAGAGATTTTTCAAAGCAGTATCATCAAGCATTCATCAATGATGAAATACTTGTTATTCCCACAGACATCACATTTACAATCTTATACATGGATTCTCTTCACATCTCATCATCTTCTTTCTCCCACTTCCACACTCCTCTTTACCTATTACAGAAATTTAGACATAATTTAAAAACTAATAGAGAATTATCACTAAGACTAAAAATATTTAAGATAATTTACATACATTAAACACACTGATAAATTTCGGGGAAAACTCTGTATAAACTCATCTTTGAGAAGTTTGTAAATATCTGTCCAGGTGCACGTAATAATAATATCTGTCCAGGTGCACGTATTAATAATATCTGTCCAGGTGCACGTATTAATAATATCTGTCCAGGTGCACGTATTAATAATATCTGTCCAGGTGCACGTATTAATAATATCTGTCCAGGTGCACGTATTATTAATATCTCCAGGTGCACGTATTAATAATATCTGTCCAGGTGCACGTATTAATAATATCTGTCCAGGTGCACGTATTAATAATATCTGTCCAGGTGCACGTATTAATAATATCTGTCCAGGTGCACGTATTAATAATATCTGTCCAGGTGCACGTATTAATAAAGTACCTACACATATCCAACTGCACAATCACACCACTTTTAGACCACCATTCTAAAGTGTTCCTCTTAGTTATGATAATGTGTCCTCTCCTTCTCCCCATCATATTCTTCCTTGGTGAAAGCCTACTCTTTCCTCGTCTGTCTGAGAGTTGGTTTCGCCAGGTCGAGTGCCAATGAAGATGGGTCCTCCAAGTCTTTTAGTTTCATAATGTGGGAAAACCAGTTTCTTCCCTGTCTAGACAAAGCTAGTAGACAGAGAAACTGTTTACTGAGGCAGGTTTAGGAAAAAAAAACCTAAGATTCTCCCCGAAAACAGAGGGGCATCAAAGTCGCTATTAGTTAGTTGTAAGCTATTAGTAAGTTTAGCACCTAGTCTAAGATTGTAATTTAGATCGTTAAGTTTGACTAGGAATATAGACATAAGACACATCCATTGTCTCACAACTGTAGGCCTCCTTATGGCAACATAGCGCCAGGCCTAGAGACGTTTAAATTCTAGACACCTAGCAGTCACTTTTAACATCCCGTGTCATTATGCTCTGTGTCACCAAGAAGAATAAAGAATGTATGTTAATTCTAACAAGTAATTATACACGGGATCTTAAGCTCTATAGTGTAAGCTCAGTGGCTCAAATTATCAGATGTGGCAGGAATTTTCTTGAAAGCGCTGGACTAAGGAATTTCTATACATATACCAGGAGGTACATCAGATAACAACCAACTCTCAAGTTAGCCCTGTACCCTGGAGCACTCAGGGTAACTTAGTAAAATACCTTAGCAGTGTTAAGATACTGCATAATTCTCCAGCACACAGGTATTTTAACCAACTTGCACTGTGAGACTAGCTGTGGGTGTGTTATCTTTATAAGCATGACACAACAAATACATCGCTCACTATACATCTGTCTGCGCATAATGGTAGTTTTTTTCCCAGTAATATTAGTTGTACATCTATGTATGTTTTCACACAGCCCAGTCAGAAAGGACAAGCCACAAAGGGTTAGATGGTTGGCATTTATCGTGGACATTTGGTGTAGTCGATAGGCTTCAAACAACTATCGATTGCATAGGAAACAATTTATTTAAGCTGTCAAATTAAAATGTACACAACTGAAAGTGAAAACTAAGGTTTCTTTTAATAAAGCCGACCAACGGTGAAAGTTTCAAGCCGATCGCAAAAGCATTCTCCAGTTATTATTCTGAGTCCAACGATTCCAAGTTTCATTTTAAATTTCAGTAAAATTTTAAATTTACACTTATTATGGACTATGGGATATCATCCGTTTAACAAAAATTATCATCATTAATATTTTAAAGCAGGTCAGACGCAACATTCTTCAATAATAGAATATAAATGACCATCACAGTTTATTCAATAAAACTGGCAAACTAAGACTTATGCCTCGCAATAACAGAATAATTTTTGTGTTCTGGAAACCACATCGATGGAAAATAATTGAAGCTGATCAGAAGAGACATTCTCCAGTTATAGAACAGCTTCCATCGATTCCAGGTTTATTAATTATTTTATAATTCTGAACCATATGCGCAAACAAACAAAATTTAATGGATACTATCCTGGCCGGAAGCTGCATCTGCCATTAAATATCAAAGCCGTTCAGGAGAGGTAATCTAAAATTTATTTAACATGTTTAAACGGAAATAAAACTTTCACACAGATGAAATGTACAACTTTGCATCTGCACACTTGAATTTCACTCTGAGTGATCGTCGAAATAGGAAGCATTTTTTTTTTTTTTTTGAACGTTTAAAGCTACGTCACTGAGGGGTTTGGAAATTTTCTGATCCATTCGACGATGATGAGATTAAATTCATTAGCATTAGTCATCGGCCACCTACATGTGCCTAATGTTCCAAAAATGTGACCCTAGTGACTGTGCATAATCGTTGAAATTTTAGAGCCGTTTGGATGAGGCCTTCTCGAGCTATGAGCAAAATATAAAAGACAAGCTGGAGGAACTTAAAAAAAAAAAGGATAAAACTACACGCAAACTCTTAAAAGTTTTCCTTCCTGGATGCCTAATTATCATGGTGTTGCAGACTGTGTCAAACTCTGCCAGCAGTCGGTTGGTAACAATAATAAACTATGACATTTAAGCAACATTTGGGAATCTTTATTGAAGAAACGTTTCGCCACACAGTGGCTTCATCAGTCCAATACAAAGCAGAAAGTTGTAAGGAGAGGAGGAGTTTGAGGTAATCAGTCCCTCGGCCTGGAGTCGATGTGTTCAGTCCATTAATCTTGTAGAAAGTACAGCATAGAGCCGTAGTATATAAGCCACTTCTACGGCCCTATGCTGTACTTTTACTTTCTACAAGATTGATGGACTGAACACATCGACTCCAGACCGAGGGACTGATTACCTCAAACTCCTCCTCTCCTTACAACTTTCTGCTTTGTATTGGACTGATGAAGCCACTGTGTGGCGAAACGTTTCTTCAATAAAGATTCTCAAATGTTGCTTAAGTGTCTTAATTTCCAACTTGTCGGTTTTCAAAACCATTTGTCACAACAATAATAAACACTGGAACACGGGGAAAAGAAATGAAGCAAAAGGATTCCTGGTTTATGAACACAATAACAGGTTTCCTACGAGTCCCAGAATAAGGTTACATGGTGCAGGGTGCTTTTCTACACTGACAGTCAAGTTCCACTAAATTAAACCGATATTCCATTGACCTACTTCATTTAGAGACTCAAGGGCATTCTACTAATTATTCTGGGAAGGTGTCTAACAAATATCGGAGGACACCTGTTTCATTAATAATGTGTTATCTGAGGTATATGGAGGTGTAATAATTTCGTTATCGCAACACAAAATCTTCATAAAAATTAGAACTATCAAGGTCATGTGATAGTTGATGTGTCGTGCAAGTCCCACATGATATACACAATATTATTAATTAATAACGATTTTCTGGCATTTAATGAAATTTATGCTGAACTAATGGCGGATACCGATTTATGTGATGGTAAAGCAAAGGCATCATTACCTGAACATCACCAAATTAATGTTATACCACAGGTTTCGTTAATTAGGAATTCAAATGATAATAGTAACCTTTCCTTCAAGAATCCAGACTCTGGCCTGGACTTTTTGTTTAAAGATAGAATCCGGTCAGGGCTATGTTATTATAATGAGAAACTCTGACTCTTTTTTCTATGGTTACAGGATTACCAGATTCCCTCGTCTCCTGACCTGAGGGAATAACCTTCGTGGAGCAGAGGTATAACATCTCCCTGGCTGCAGAATTTAAATGGACAGTGTCTGAGGCTGAAGTAATTTCCTTTCAAACATCGCACCAGAAAATGGATTTCTCCTGAAGGACTTTACTAAAACTGGTGAGTAGGAGCTGGCCCGTTGGGTATTAGAGAAAGTGGTAGTACCTTAATGTTTTGTGATTATGTATTTCAAGTTACCTTTTATATGGTAGTACACTTGAAAGAAACTAAGACTGTTCAAGATAACCAGAAAGTTCTGGCCAGACTTGAGGACATATGTGAGGAAATTCATTAAAATCTGTCAACAATGTCAAGTTGTAGGTAAACCAAGGCATTTCATTAAGCCGGTATCATTGTGCCCAATTCCGGCTTCTGAGTAACCATTTTCTAGGGTAAGAACAAGAAATAAATTCACATATCTGTAAGAACTCTAAACACCGAAGTTATGTTGAAAACTCTGGTAAGAATTTTTTTCAATTAGGTTTGCTCTATTCTATCCAGTCGGACAAAGGCTCTAATTTTAAGGCCATTGCCTTAAAATTAGAGCCTTCAGGGAAGTTTTAACCAGTCTTAAAATAAAGCAGAATTTTTCAATAGCATATCATCTTGAGTCAAAAATGGCCTCTGTTAACCTTGATAAAAACTTAATGTAAAAATGTTCTTACAAACTAGGGCGAGATTCTGCCATTGCTGCTTTTTGCCATCATACAGACTGTGTAAGATGCTCTGGTTAATCCTTTTGTGAACTTATCAGACGACACGACTAATCGCTGGAGAAACTCATGGACAAAGCAGCGGAAAATGAAAGAAAGGTAAAATTAAATTACTAACTCCAGTTCTTTCAAACTAGGAGACACAGTGATAGTATAGGATCATGTCCCTGGACACACCTTGAAAGCGCGTTTTGCGGGAGACATGAAGGTGGTGAGGTAGATCTCGGTTATAACCACACTGTACCTTGACGGTTCTGTGGATAATACATTTGATGGTAAAGTATTTCATATCGACCAGGTCAAATAATATCACTCAAATACTCATCTGCTCATGAAAGCCACGTTCCCTAATGTTCTCACAGGTGTGACACCTGAACCGGATTCGTTGCAGGAAGTCAGTAGTATGGAAGCGTGGTAAACAAATTCACAATTTCTTCTGAAACCTGAACAACTAATAACTGGCAGCCATCATTCCTACTCAAGACATACTGATATTGGTACTACTAAGTATTATAATTACTCTAACATTTATATATTATGTTTAATACAGTGTGTGTTCATAGGAGATGCGGAAAGGGATAAAAAAACAATTCTGGAGAACGACTTTACTGAAGAATCCTCCAGTACTGCCCAAGGTTCTTCCTGAATCCTGGTAAAAAAAAAAAACAGATGATGGTGTGAAGCTCTGTACAGGGCTTCGGGCAGCATGATATTTGTTCTTCAATTCTGTAGTCTCCAGAATCTATTAAGGACCCGTGTGGCCTACCAACAAGATTTGCTACACTGAAGTACGCGGAAATCCTAAATAAATTAAATTGACTGTGGAAATCTACCATGCAGATAAATTCATCAAACATAAGACTACTATTATATGTGTTTTAGAAAACCGACAAGTTACCGATTGAGACACTTTAGCAATACTTGGGTATTGCATAGCCAGTGGCTTCAGCCTTAAAGATAGTCAAGTGTTTCATAAGCGTCCCATTCAGCAACTAGTCTGTTTACTAAATCATTTATATAATAATATCTGTCTGACACAGCAACATCTTGAAATCTCGATACAGAGAATTCTTCAACGCTTACCTAACCTATAGGCATAACCTACTTCCACTAACGAATTTTGTTCACCAGTGACGCCTTCTGCAGCTACTTCACTTCATCTCTCTGCAGTATATAAGCCCATCCTCCATGCATATGCTGTACTTTTATTAAGATGGATGGACTGTATCCGTCATTTCCAGGACGAGGGACTAGTTACCTCACATTTCTTATCTTACACCTTACTTCTCTGCACTGGACTGACGAAGCTACCAGGGATCAGTCTGCCTCTAAAATGCGGTTAACACCTGTTTTTAGTATTTGTAGTACTGCATAACTTTATAAAGTCTTGTATTCATTTGTGTTGTATAAAAAATAATTTATCATTATCAGAAGTGGATTATTATTTTGCTTTCTCTAATTTTCAAGAATTTGTACCATATGACTTACAATTACTCGCTTACTATTATTAATAATACATAGTAATATAATATCTTTATTTCTACAAATACATGTACATGGTATACAGGCCTAGCTGGCATTAATGACATACTATTTTATAGAAAGTCACTTGTTATGCAGAGCATTTCAGACAAATTAAGTCAATTATGTCCCAGGATGCGACCCACACCAGTCGACTAACACCCAGGTAACCATTTTACTGATAGGTGAACATGGACAGCGGGTGTCTTAAGGAAATACGTCCTAATGTTTTCACTCGTGTGAGGTGAGTGCGCTACCAATCGAACTACGGGTAACAATCTATTTCATAAGTGCAGGTAACACCTTTACATTGTATTATAAGTCACTTTATCATAACCAGTTTTGTCTTTATTTCTTTTAGCATATTTCAATTATATTTTTAGTTTATTAGTTACATTTTAATTTACATATTAAATTTTTATGATGCAATTTTTCATTTTTTGTTTTACTATATATCTTTCTTAGATTTTATCAAAGATATTACCATTTTGCTTTCTGTAGGTGTTTCACATGAATACTAATATAGATACAGAGCTGAACTTTCAGACCTTTATAATAATCAGTTTACAACAAACTTCGATGTCAATATTACACAACTAGCCAAACACACTTTTCAGTAACAACAAGAATATCTCAGCATTCACCTTCATCAGTAGATCACTATGTAAACACAACGTTAGATCACTATGTAAACACAACGTTAGATCACTATGTAAAACAACGTTAGATCACTATAGTTTAAACATACACAACCGTTAGATCACTATGTAAACACAACGTTAGATCACTATGTAAAGCACAACGTTAGATCACTATGTAAACACAACGTTAGATCAAATATGTAAACACAACGTTAGATCACTATGTAAACACAACGTTAGATCACTTACAATTAGATCTATGTAAACACAACGTTAGATCACTTGTAAACACAGTAGATCACTATGTAAACACAACGTTAGATCACTATGTAAACACAACGTTAGATCACTATGTAAACACAACGTTAGATCACTATGTAAACACAACGTTAGATCACTATGTAAACACCATAATGACATCACAGCACTCCTTGGCTCACTAAATAATCTTAAAGTCCTAATCATAAATAATAAACTGAACAAGCATCACTTAATTGCTGATGACTTTAACATCAATCTCATCCAGACATAAATTCTTTAATATTGCAAACCCGCTAAATTCACTTTCCACTTAGAAAGTTAAGTTCATGTGGTCGGAGTCTTTACAAATATAAAGAGGCTCTTGTGTGCGGTTCCTTCACTCATTTCAGCGAATTATGCAAAACAATTTGCAATAATGGTTGATGCTGGTAGTCACAAGTCGAAGCTGCAGTAGCCAGGATAAGGGTCCTAGAAGATGAGGTAAACAGACTGAAGTGGGTTACAGGGGTACTGACCAGAGAAGACCCAGCATCTGAAGCTGGTACACCCTACTGAACGAGGGGCCCAACGCGAAGCAAAGAGATATAACTTACGCTAAGGCCCTATCAGACTACCAAGCAGGGCCAAGGAGTGAAGGGGGAGATCAGCTGGGTGCAGGTGGAGAGGGGGATAGGTCAAATGCAGAGGCATGACCATGCCACCAAGTGCTACAGGAAAAAATAAGGGAGAAAATGGCCATGTACAGACAGGAACCAGAGTCACAGAGGGAAAGGCAATGGGAGGAGAATAGGGCGAAGTCAGTGTTTATTCATGGGCTCCAGGAGAGCGAGGGAAGGACACACTGAAAGACGGCAGGCAGAAAAAGAGGAGATTGAGAACATCACAGAAATAGGTGAAGAGGACATGTCCGAGATTGTAAATTTTCAGAGAATACGGGGATACGTGAAGGGGAGAAAAAGACCAATCAAGCTGATTTTCAAGACAGAAACAGTGCGAAACAGGATCCTCCAAGAGAAACCACGGTTGAAGGAATCGGCAGAATACAAGAGGGTATTCCTAAACCGAGACAGAACAAAAACAGAATGAGAGCAGCTGAGGGAGAGGACACAAAAGTGAAGGGAGCTAGGAGGAGAGACAAGGACAGAATCAGCAGAGGACAACCAGATCAGGGCAGAGCAACAAGAGCAAGCGCACATAGAACCATCCTAAGAACCCCACAACCAATCACACTATCCCAACACAAACCACAATCCCCCACCCAACACTATGCTATAGAATCCCGCAGTACACTGCTAGGTCCCCCACCCCCACAGACCCCCCAAAACACAGTGTTGGAAAGGAAACTGAAGGTATGGTACACCAACGCTGATGGAATAACAAATAAGTGGGTGGAGTGGCACGAAATAGTCAAAGAGTCATCACCGGAGATCATAGCTCTCACAGAAAAAACTTACAGGTATGATAACAGATGCCATCTTTCCAACAGGGATATCAGATCCTGAGGAAAGACAGAGGGAACAGAGGGGGTGGAGGAGTGGCACTGCTGATCAAAAACCGATGGGATTTTGATGAGCTGGAGAGAGGAGACAGAGGAGAGGCAAGAGATTACATAGTAGGAACGCTTCAGTCTGGAGGTCCCAAGGTGGTAATTGCAGTGATGCATAACCCACCACAGAACAGCAGGAGGCCAAGACAAGAGTATGATGAGAGTAACAAAGTGATGGATGACACACTGGCTGAAGTGGCCAGAAGAGCTCATGCGAGCTACTGATCATGGGTGACTTCAACCACAAGGAAATCGATTGGGAAAACTTGGAGCCACATGGGAGCCAAGAAACGTGGAGGGCTAAGATGATGGAGGTGGAACTGGAGAGGATGAACCAGAGAGACTGGACCTAATATGCACCTTGAGTAGTGCAGATATTAAGGACATCACATATGAAATACCCTTTGGGGCCAGTGATCATGTGGTTTTAAGCTTCGAATACACAGTAGAGTTACAAGTGGAAGGGGAAGCAGGAAGGGCTGGACGAATGAAGCCAAACTACAAGAAAGGGGACTACGTGGGCATGATGAACTTCCTTAATGGGGTTCAGTGGAACAGAGAACTGGCAGGGAAGTCAGTAAACGAGATGATGGAATATGTGACAACAATATGCAAGGAAGCTGAGGAGAGGTTTGTACCCAAGGGTAACAGGAATAATGAAAAAGCCAGGATGAGCCCGTGGTTCACCCAAAGGTGCAGGGAGGCCAAAACCAAGTGTGATAGGGAATGGAAGAAGTATAGAAGGCAAAGGAGCCAGGAGAATAAGGTGAGCAGTCATAGAGCCAGAAACGAATATTCACAGGTAAGAAGGGAGGCCCAACGACAATATGAAAATGACATACCAGCGAAAGCCAAATCTGACCCAAAGCTGTTGTACAGCCACATCAGGAGGCTGATCAGGCAAAGGAAGGAAGGAGGAGAGATCCCAAGAAACGACCGCAACGTATGTGAGGAACTCAACATGAGTTTCAAAGAAGTGTTCACAGAGGAGACAGAAGGGACTTCAGAAAGACGGAGAGGTGGGGTACACCACCAAGTGCTGGACACAATACAAGCAACCGAGGAACAAGTGAAGAGGCTGCTCAGTGAGCTAGATACCTCAAAGGCGATGGGGCCGGGCAACATCTCTCCTGGGTCCTGAGAGGGAGCTGAGGCGCTATGTGTACCACTAACAACAATATTCAACACATCTATCGAAACAGGGAGATTACCTGAGGTATGGAAGACAGCAAATGTAGTCACAATTTTTAAGAAGGGAGACAGACATGAGGCACTAAACTACAGACCAGTGTCACTGACATGTATAGTATGCAAAGTCATGAGAAGATTATCAGAAGAGTGGTGGAACACCTAGAAAGGAATGAGCTTATCAATGACGGCCAACACGGTTTCAGGGACGGGAAATCCTGTGTCACAAACCTACTGGAGTTCTATGACAGGGTGACAGCAGCAAGACAAGAGAGAGAGAGAGAGGGGTGGGTAGAATGTATTTTCTTGGACTGTAGGAAGGCGTTTGACACAATTCCACACAAGAGATTAGTGCAAAAGCTGGAGGACCAGGCAGGGATAACAGGGAAGGCACTCCAATGGATCAGGGAATACCTGTCAGGAAGACAGCAGCGAGTCATGGTACGTGGCGAGGTGTCAGAGTGGGCGCCGGTGACGAGTGGGGTTCCGCAGGGGTCAGTCCTAGGACCGGAGCTGTTTCTGGTATTTGTGAACTACATGACGGAAGGAACAGACTCCGAAGTGTCCCTGTTTGCAGATGATGTGAAGTTGATGATAATTCAATCGGTCGAGGACCAGGCAGAACTACAAAGTGATCTGGACAGGCTGCAAGCTTGGTCCAGCAATTGGCTCCTGGAGTTCAACCCCACCAAGTGCAAAGTCATGAAGATTGTGGAAGGGCAAAGAAGACCGCAGACGGAGTACAGTCTAGGGGGCCAGAGACTACAAACCTCAATCAAGGAAAAAGATCTTGGGGTGAGTATAACACCAGGCACATCTCCTGAGGCGCACATCAACCAAATAACTGCTGCAGCATATGGGCGCTTAGCAAACCTAAGAACAGCATTCAGACATCTTAATAAGGAATCGTTCAGGACTCTGTACACTGTGTACGTTAGACCCATATTGGAGTATGCAGCACCAGTTTGGAACCCACACCTAGCCAAGCACGTAAAGAAGCTAGAGAAAGTGCAAAGGTTTGCAACAAGACTAGTGCCGGAGCTGAGGGGTATGTCCTACGAGGAGAGGTTAAGGGAAATCGACCTGACTTGAGGTGTATAAATGGAAAACAGGAATAAATAAAGGTGATGTAAATAGCGTGCTAAAAATATCTAGTATTGACAGGACTCGCAGCAATGCCTTTAAGTTGGATAAATTCAGATTTAGGAAGGATATAGGAAAGCATTGGTTTGGTAATAGAGTTGTCGATGAGTGGAACAAACTCCCGAGTACAGTTATAGAGGCTAAAACATTGTGTAGTTTTAAAAATGGGCTGGATAAATATATGAGTGGGTGCGGGTGGGTGTGAGTTGGACCTGACTAGTTTGTGCTACTAGGTCAGATGCCGTGCTCCTTCCTTAAGTGGATGTAACCTGACCTGGCTGGGTCGGGGCATTGGCTTAAGCCGGTGGGAGTCTTGGACCTGCCTCGCATGGGCCAGTAGGCCTGCTGCAGTGTTCCTTCTTTCTTATGTTCTTATGTTCTGACGACACTGGAGTGGAACAGAGAACATAGGAAGGGGGGGGGGACATGATAACGACATATAAAATATTGAGAGGAATTGACAAGGTGGACAGAGACAGAATGTTCCAGAGATGGGACACAGCAACAAGGGGACACAGTTGGAAGTTGAAGACTCAGATGAATCACAGGATGTTAGGAAGTATTTCTTCAGTCACAGAGTGGTCGGGAAGTGGAATAGTTTGGGAAGCGATGTAGAGGAGGCAGGTTCCATTCATAGCTTTAAGAAGAGGTATGATAAAGCTCATGGCGCAGGGAGAGAGACCCAGTAGCGGCCAGTGAAGAGGCGGGGCCAGGAGCTATGAGTCGACTCCTGCAACCACAACTAGGTGAGTACAACTAGGTGAGTACACCAACACACACACACACATACTGACACACAATGAAAATGATGTGTCAACAAAAGCCAAATTTGACAGGAAAGTTTCCAGCAAACCAAGACAGTAAAGTACACCAGCAAGTACTGGACACACTACATGCAACCGAGAAGGAGGTGAAGAAACTGGTATGTAAATTAGATACATCGAAGGCTGTGGGACAAGATAATATCTCCCCATGGGTCTTGAGAGATGGAGTAGAGGCACTATGTGTGCAGCTAACAAAAATATACAAATTCATTGAAAGAGGGCAACTACCAGAGGTGATGAAGACAGCAAATGTAGTCCCCATTTTCAAGAAAAGAGACAGACAGACAGCATTAAACTCCAGACCAGTGTCACTGAAATGCATAGTATGTAAAGATATGGAGAAGATTATCAGGAGAACAGTGGTGGAATGGGCTTATACATGACAATCAGCAAGGCTTTGTGGATGAAAAATCCTGTCACAAACATACTAGAGTTCTGCGACAAGGTAACAGAAGTAAGACAGGTGAGAGAGGAATGGGTAGATTGCATTTTATTCTACTGTAAGAAGACTTTTGACACAGTAATGCACAAGAGACTGGTTCAAAAGAAAGAGGTGTAGGCGGGAATAATAAAGAAAACCACCATAATGGCTCATGGAATACATGACTGGAAGGAAACAACGAGTGATGGTAAGTGACGAGAGGTCAAAGTGGGAACATGTGTCGAGTGGGGTTCCACAAGGGCCAGTCTTATGGCCGGTGTGTGAATGACATGACAGAAGGAAAAATTCAGAGGTGTCTCTGTTCGCAGACAACGTGAAACTAGTGAGAAGAATACAAACAGATGAGGAGAAGGAAAATTGCAAAAAGGCATCTGGATAGCACACAAGCCTGGTCAGAAAAATGACTCCTTGAGTTTAACCCCAACAAGTGAAAGTTATAATGTTTGGGGAAGGTCAAAGGCTGCAAATCTCGCTCAAGGAAAAATATCATGGGGTGAGTATTAAACTGAGCACATCCCCTGAGGCAAATATGAACCAAATAACTGCTGCAGCATATGGGCACCTGGCAAACCTATGAACAGTGTTTCGACATCTTAATAAGGAGTCATTCACGGCACTGTGCTCCGTGTATGTCAGGCCAGGCAGCACCAGTATGGAACCTACACCTGATCAAGCATGTCAAGGAAAATAGAGAAAGTGCAAAGGTTTGCAACCAGAGTGAACCCAGGGTTTACCCAGAGGTGTTGAGAGACCAAAGCCAAGTGTGTTAGAGCATGGGAAAAGTAAAGAAGGCAAACATGCATTGATATGCATGGGTAAGAAGGAAGGTCCAGCAGTAATATGGAAATGACATATCATCTAAAATCTTACCCAAAGTTGTTATATAGCCACATTGGGAGGAAAAAAAAAACAGTCAAGGACCAGGTAATCAGGCTGAAGAAGGAACGAGGGGAGCTCGAAAGGAAGGACCAGGAGTTATGTGAAGAGCTCAGAATGAGATTGAGCAAAGTATTCTCAAAGGAGACAGAAATGCTTTCAGCAAACCAAGCCAGTTTACACCAGCAAGTGTTGGAAACAATACACCCAACTGGGAAGTGGTGAAAAAACTGCTATATGAGTTAGATACATTGAAGGCGGTGGGGCCAGATAATATATCTCCATGGGTCCTGAGAGAGGAAGCAAAGGCAATGAATATGCTATTAGCATCACTCGTCATCAAGTCTATCGAAACAAGGCATCTGCCAGAACAGTGAAAGGCAACAAATATAGTATCATTTTTTAAGAACAGACAACATTAAACTACAGATCAGTGTCAATGACATGTACAGTATGTAAACTCATGGAAAAGATACTCAGAAGATAGGAGAGAGAGGGATAGGTGTTACGCAGTAAAAATATTTTATAAAAAACGTCCCATACAATGTCATAGTTCCGAGTTTGTACTGAAACGAGACGCGTTTTATCCCTGTCAAGGCAGAGTGGCCAAGCACAGGAGCAGATGAGGTGTTGGAGAGTTAGTACGAGACGGTGGTGGTGAGGGGATGAAGTCATCATGTTTGGGTAGTAGTGTGAGTAGGTAACTTTGTTAAGTTTTTTTTTAGTGTTTTTGCCTGTTGGTAACTAGTCTACCATGCAGAAGTAAAGAGGACTTGGGGGTTATGTCATGCAGCCTCCCTGTTGATACAATTATATTTTACTCAACAGTAGCAGTGTGCTAGTGAGTTAATGTAAACTGGAGTGTGGTGGGTTTTTTTTTTGTAGTAGGTTATAAGTTGTATATAATTTACTTTAATATATAGACATATTTTTATATAAGTGAGTTTTTGTCCTTCCTTCCTAAATTAATATTGTTTAACATATAATTGTATGCTGGTCCTAGAGTTGATATGTTTTTTCAATGTAATTTAAATGCCCCTAGACAGCAGATTAAGCAGCCATTTAGGAGCCAGGACTTTTTTATTTAAGTTACGATACTGAAGTCGTAACAATGGGTTAATTCCGTTTTCTTGGACTGTAAGAGGCTTTTGACACAGCTAGAGGAGCAGGCTGGGATAACAGGAAAAGCACTGCAGTGGGAAGGAAGGAAACAACGGATGATGGTACGTGATGAGGTGTTGGAATGGGTGCACGTGTTGAGTGGGGTTCTACAAGGGTCTCTCATAGGGCCAACGCTGTTTCTCGTATATGCAAATGCTATGGCAGAAGAGATATAGTCAGAGGTGCAACTGTTCGCAGATGACGTGAAACTAATGAAGAGAATACAAGCGGACGACAACTAGGAAATCCTTAGAGAAGCTGAAAATATTGAGAGATGTTTTTACCGAAACTCCGATGTAAATGAATCAGAGCATTTGTGTATACTATGTATTTGCTGTTACTGCTATTGTTGCTGTTCCTCTTGCTGCTCACTCCTTTAGTTAAATGTGTTATTTCTGCTGCTGCTCTTGATGTTCATTGTATTTCACTTACTTCCCTTATTTATTTCTCCTCCTCCACCTCCTCCTCGTCCTCCTGTTCCTCCTCCTCTTCATTTCCATAGTTTTCTTTCTTCCTGTATCTCCTCGTTTATTCTTTTTTCACCTCTTTTCCTATGAACTCCTTCTCTTCCCTTCTTCCCCTCCACCTTTCCTCCCTCCTCCTCGTTCTACTCTGACACTGTGAGAGCAGCCAAAGAAGGTGTATAGTAGAGCCGAGATAAGGCACGATACCAGACAATACTTGGGAGATAAAACAGGGTCAAAAAATGCACACACACACACACACACACACACACACACACTAACTAACTAACTAACTAACTAACAAATGGGAGGCAAGAGACAAGCTGAGACTAGGGTTTATGCAGAAGAGAGAGAGACAGACAGATAATAAATGAATAATGAACAGAGACTAGAGATAGTCCAACAACATCATCTCAACAAGCAACACACAACCTGAAGCCCCTATTGATCTATCTCCCCCACTCACTTCCAACCACCCCTTCCCCACCAACCACCACAATATTCCTCACTCACATCCTACTACCCTAATACCCCCAACCAACCTACCACCACCCAAATCCCCAACCAACATCCCACCACCGACCACCAACAACACACCTCCCACCACAATCCACCCCTCACTTCCCACCATTTCCTCCCCCTCCTCCCCCCACTCTCCTCATCTCCCACCGTTCTTCTCTCCATGAAACCTACCCACACCACCAATGCCCCCACTCGACCCTCCCTTTTATCAGGCCTTTATCTCGCCAATTTTCCCACTGCAGCTCAGATTATCCATTTACATTTAAGTCCCATTAAAAATTTTTTTTATTTATCGCAACTTGAATATGATAACTGTAGCAGACTAGACTAATACACTTAAATAAGGAGTTTGGAAAGCAATAATATGGTCCATCCTTCAGAGATCCTGTGCCTAAATCTGCACGCGAAAATCACTCATTACGAAAGTAAAACACTTGGCAGGAGATGCAACATCCCCAGTGAAAAGCAGGGGCGCCACGAGACAGAACAATAAGTGTCAAGGATCCAAGACTGTTCAACTGCCTTCCAGCATGCCCACTCTCTTTCTCTCTCTTTCTCACACACTCGCTCTCTTTCTCTCTCCTGTTGTCTATTTAAACTAAAATACACAAGCCTTCAGTTTCTGACGACGGTTCTGTTCAGGAATCGAATAGCCTCACATTCTATTTGATCATCAATAGCCTGATTGATCAGAGACCGGGACGCAATTAGGAAGGGGAAAATCAAGCCTTCATCACTTATTTCGTTGAATGATCCTCAGGGATTTAGCGTTTTAGTAAGGAAATACTAGAATCAATATCTATTATCACTTTCTCATATATATACATTTATGTATATATATATATGTCGTGCCGATTTGGTAAAACTGGTCAATTAGCAAGAACTCGTCTAAAATTAAGTCCTTTCTAAAATTTTCTCTTATACGTTTAAAGATATATTTTTTTAATTTATGTTAATGTAAGAATTTATAATTTTGTACCAAGAGAAACTTTGAAAACCTACCTAACCTTATTACAACAAGCGCAATTTAATTTAGCCTAACCAAACTAAATATATTTTAGATACGTTAACATTAATTTAATAATAAACAAACACAATGAAATATATTTTTACCGTTATGTTCAGAAGGATTTTGGCGAAATTATTGCATACACAAATTTTCACTTGTTTTATATGGCAAGGTGAGCGTTGCTATTTAAGCCAAAATCGCAAGTTTTACCTAATCGGCACGACATATATATATATATATATATATATATATATATATATATATATATATATATATATATATATATATATTATATATATATATATAATAATGTCGTGCCGATTAGGTAAACTGGTCAATTAGCAAGAACTCATCTAAAATTAAGTCCTTTCTAAAATTTTCTTATACGTTTATATATATATTTTTTCATTTATGTTAATGTAAGAATTTATAATTTTGTACCAAGAGAAACTTTGAAAACCTACCTAACCTTATTACAACAAGCGCAATTTAATTTAGCCTAACCAAACTAAATATATTTTAGATACGTTAACATTAATTTAATAATAAACAAACACAATGAAATATATTTTTTCGTTATGTTCAGAATGATTTTGGCGAAATTATTGCATACACAAATTTTCACTTGTCTTATATGGCAAGGTGAGCGTTGCTATTTAAGCCAAAATCGCAAGTTTTACCTAATCGGCACGACATATATATATATATATATATATATATATATATATATATATATATATATATATATATATATATATATATATATAGTGTGTGTGTGTGCAAAAGATCACAGTAAACTGGACAAGATTATAATGCTCTATTTATTCATGTGAGAGATTTTAACCATCCAATTGATTTTTAAAATGCTGAGAAGGTTGTATCAAGCAAGTCCATGGTTGAGAGGAATATAATAGAATCATGTTTCATAAAAAGTAGTTTTTAAAATAATATGAATATTTCTTTTGGTTTATATAAATTGGATTCATTTATAATTAATAAAATTTGGGAAGAATTTAATGATAAATTGGACTAATCTTAATTCTTAGGAAGAGTTTCAGGTCCTTTCTTATGTTGCTCTTCACAGAGTCGTGAGATGTTACGCTACTGTGAGGTGTAGTCTTGCCCCTTTATAAGCCTTCTTGTCATGTTTCCTTTTATAGTTCCTTGATAATGTGAGTAGTCACGAAAGCGCTTGGAATTCCTCTATTTGTTCATAGTGGTTGTATTGCATATATATATATATATATATATATATATATATATATATATATATATATATATATATATATATATATATATATATATATATATATTTTATAATATATATATATATATATATATATATATATATATATATATATATATATATATATATATATATATATATATATATTACAATTTCATGGAAAAATATACAGAATGTTTTTTTTCGCTTTTTCTTTTCAGAGTTATATAGAGTTGTTTTCGCAAAGTTTGGGCAGATATTAAGGCTGATGAAGTAAACTCGTGAGCGAGCCTGGTGTGCTTGCCTGGTGTGCTTGCCTGTGTGCTTGCCTGGTGTGCTTGCCTGGTGTGCTTGCCTGGTGTGCTTGCCTGGTGTGCTTGCCTGGTGTGCTTGCCCCGTCAATGTATAAAGGCTCACTGCCTGGGTTCGTTGGCTCCCATTAGCAGAACACGAGGGATCAACCGTGTTGCATTGTTCTGGCCTCTGTCTGCAGCCCAATTTGAATGGATTTATAAATATACATGCGCGTACCAAATATGCGTTTATATATATATATATATATATATATATATATATATATATATATATATATATATATATATATATATATATATCCTGTGGACTGTGTACACCTGATAAATATTTAGACAATAGTTAAAAACTGTAGTATTTTGTATTACGTTTTAAAGCTGTACATATCTCATGTAAAGACAATTTTAACGAAATAGAGTAAAAGTGAATTTTCCAATGAGAGAATTCTCATATATGAAAAAAATTAAAAGTATAGAGTTTTTCAACGATTATTTACATCCTGTATTCAATACAACAAAGAAAAATATCTATTTAACATACGTTCAAAAGATAAACAGATATGTTAAATATGCAACGATGTGTATTATTTTAGTGTAAATACTTTATCTTACTTATGAAATAAAACAATCTTCATTGCTAATTTTCATTGGAAATGAAATGTTAAATACTTAAGTGTTGATAATGTTTTAAACTTAATTAACCTGAGGTACTATTTGTTGTGTACCTGATTTATGCGTTCAGTATAGCCAGCTTTACTATGATGACTGTCACTGCCTAGACCACGTTGTCAGTGCTCACGGTGATGACTGTCACTACCTAGACCACGTTGTCAGTGCTCACTGTGATGACTGTCACTACCTAGACCACGTTGTCTGTGCTCACTGTGATGACTGTCACTACCTAGACCACGTTGTCTGTGCTCACTGTGATGACTGTCACTACCTAGACCACGTTGTCAGTGGTCACGGTGATGACTGTCACTACCTAGACCACGTTGTCTGTGCTCACGGTGATGACTGTCACTACCTAGACCACGTTGTCAGTGCTCACGGTGATGACTGTCACTACCTAGACCACGTTGTCAGTGCTCACTGTGATGACTGTCACTACCTAGACCACGTTGTCTGTGCTCACTGTGATGACTGTTACTACCTAGACCACGTTGTCTGTGCTCACTGTGATGACTGTCACTACCTAGACCACGTTGTCTGTGCTCACTGTGATGACTGTCACTACCTAGACCACGTTGTCTGTGCTCACTGTGATGACTGTCACTACCTAGACCACGTTGTCTGTGCTCACTGTGATGACTGTCACTACCTAGACCACGTTGTCAGTGCTCACTGTGATGACTGTCACTACCTAGACCACGTTGTCAGTGGTCACGGTGATGACTGTCACTACCTAGACCACGTTGTCAGTGCTCACTGTGATGACTGTCACCACCTAGACCACGTTGTCAGTGCTCACGGTGATGACTGTCACTACCTAGACCACGTTGTCAGTGCTCACTGTGATGACTGTCACTACCTAGACCACGTTGTCAGTGCTCACTGTGATGACTGTCACTACCTAGACCACGTTGACAGTGCTCACTGTGATGACTGTCCCTACCTAGACCACGTTGTCTGTGCTCACTGTGATGACTGTCACTACCTAGACCACGTTGTCTGTGCTCACTGTGATGACTGTCACTACCTAGACCACGTTGTCAGTGCTCACTGTGATGACTGTCACTACCTAGACCACGTTGTCAGTGGTCACGGTGATGACTATCACTACCTAGACCACGTTGTCAGTGCTCACTGTGATGACTGTCATCACCTAGACCACGTTGTCAGTGCTCACGGTGATGACTGTCACTACCTAGACCACGTTGTCAGTGCTCACTGTGATGACTGTCACTACCTAGACCACGTTGTCAGTGCTCACGGTGATGACTGTCACTACCTAGACCACGTTGTCAGTGCTCACTGTGATGACTGTCACTACCTAGACCACGTTGACAGTGCTCACTGTGATGACTGTCACTATCTAGACCACGTTGTCTGTGCTCACTGTGATGACTGTCACTACCTAGACCACGTTGTCTGTGCTCACTGTGATGACTGTCACTACCTAGACCACGTTGTCAGTGCTCACGGTGATGACTGTCACTACATAGAAAACATCATCAGTGTTCACAGTGATGACTAGCACCACCTTAGCTACATCATCAGTGCTGAAAGTGATGACTAACACCACCTGGGCCACGTCAAGTAACTGGCTTAGTTTTATTCACCAGGTTCAGTAAGACTGCATCTCGGAAAAATAAACACATAAGCAGTATAATGTGATCCTTTATTGACAACGTTTCGCCCACGCAGGTAGATCTGTCTGTGACTCGATAAAGCCCACTGCGTGGGCGAAACGTTGTCAATAAAGGATCACATTATACTGCTTATGTGTTTATTTTTCCATTGTGTCGGTATTTTATACCATTTATTTCCAAGACTGCATCTCACCTGGTCACTCGTCAAAAATTCTGTAATTCTTAAATCAGAGTAAACACACTTGTCGAGAATACCAACCTCTCGATGTAAATACTCTGTGATACAAATCCACCTGCTGGTGTATATACGTAGATCTTCATCTGTTAACCTCCCGGTGTGTATACCTTTCGGTGTATGTATATACATACACATCCATCCACCTTCTAGTGTGCATACATACATTTACATCTATCCACCTCCCGGTGTATGTACACAGATTTACCTCTATCCACTTCCCGGTGTATATTAACAGATTTACATATATCCACCTCTTGTTGTATGTTCACAGATTTACATCAATCCACCTCCCAATTTGTATCCGCAGATTTACACCTATCTACTTCCTGGGGTATATACACATATTTACAACTATTCACCTGCCAGTGTAGATACACTGATATATCTCCAGGTATACACCTGCTTTGCCAGCAGAGCTTGCTATATCGAGTTGTCTTCCTTGATAGCAACTTGCCATAGCCTTCTGAACCTGGAGTATACCTGTAGGTGGTTTCGGGGGTCAACGCCCCCGTGTCCCGGTCTGTGACCAGGCCTCGCGGTTGATCTGGACCTGATTAACTAGGCTGTTATTGCTGCCCGCACGCAAACCAACGTACGAACTACAGACCGGCTGGTCAGGTACTGATTTTAGATGCCTGTCCAGCGCCTTCTTGAAGACAGCCAGGGGTCTATTGGTAATCCTCTTATGTATGCTGGGAGGCATACACTTAGTGAGTTGTCTCTTAGTGTACTCGTGGCATCCCTGCTTTTCATTGGGAAAATGTTGCATCTCATGAGTGAGAGGGGTTGGAAATTCATGAGTGAGAGGGGTTGGATTTGAGTGGGACTCGCGCATGAGTGGGTAGAATTGTCAAAGCTTATTTCTTGGGTAGCATTGAAAATTGGGTTGAGCAAATATTCTGTTAGTGGGACGGATTGTGAAGGACCTGCCTAGTATGGGCCAACAGGCCTGCTGCAGTGTTCCTCCTTTCTTATGTTCTTATCTCCTGTCGAGTATTTTGCTTTCGTAGGGAGTGATTTTCGTGCGCAAATTTGGGACTAGTCCCTGTAAGATTTTCCAAGTGTATATTATCATGTATCTTTCTCGCCTGCACTCCAGGGAGTAGAAATTCTGCAAATGTTAAATAATGTATGAGATGTCAATCATTCTACCGCTAAGCGTACGTAATAAGGCAAATAGATTACTGGGATTTATATCAAGAAGTGTAAGCAACAGAAGTCCAGAGGTTATATTACAGCTTTATACATCATTAGTAAGGCCTCACCTAGATTACGCAGCTCAGTTCTGGTCTCCATATTACAGAATGGACATAAATTCGTTAGAAAACATTCAGCGTAGAATGACTAAATTAATACATAGCATTAGAAATCTTCCTTACGAAGAAAGATTGAAGAACCTTAAATTACATTCACTTGTAAGACGTAGAATGAGGGGAGACATGATCGAGGTATACAAGTGGAAAATGGGTATTAACAAAGGGGATATAAATAAGGTCTTGAGGATATCTCTCCAAGAGAGAACGCGCAATAATGGATTCAAGTTAGATAAGTTTAGATTTAGAAAGGATATAGGAAAGTATTGGTTTGGAAATAGGGTAGTTGATGAGTGGAACAGTCTGCCTAGTAGGGTTATTGAAGCTAGGACCTTGGTTAGTTTCAAATTTAGGTTGGATAAATTCATGAGTGAGAGGGGTTGGATTTAGTGGGACTCGCACATGAGTAAATAGAATTATCAAAGCTTATTTCTTGGGTAGCATTGAAAATTTGGTTGAGCAAATATTCTGTTAGTGGGACGGATTGTGAAGGACCTGCCTAGTATGGACCAACAGGCCTGCTGGAGTGTTCCTCCTTTCTTATGTAAATCTGCATATAAGTCAACGACTTCATAAGTCTGATACGTTCATTGTTAATAAAAATGGGAAAGATTTAATTAATGTTGATAAAATCACTGTTGACTTAATTTAAAGTTATTAAGTTATTTGAAGAATTCAAGTGACAGGCAATACTTCTGATATATTAGCCTCCTGACATATTTTTTATTCACTAAGAACACTTGATTCAGCAGTAAGTCAGTTGTCGCTCTGCCATGGCCCTCTTTAGGGCCATGGCAGAACTGCAACTCACAATGGTTGTTCTTTTGCCGCTCTCCATTAATGGGCTACTGAAGAGGTAATAATAATAATAATAATAATAATAATAATAATAATAATAATAATAAAAATAATAATAATAATAATAATCAAGAGCATTTCGGGCAACTTAGGATAATCTTACCCCCCAGGATGCCACCTTCAACAGTCGGCTAACGCCTAGGTACCTACGTACTGCTGGGTGAACAGGGAAAGCAGGTGTAAATATACATGCCTTATTAAGTCTAACATCAATTGTAGGCAAATTACTAGAGTCGATTATAGCTGATAACATAAGAAGCCATCTCGATAGGCATAATTTGATTAATGATACTCAGCATGGATTCACCAGGGGCCGTTCCTGCCTAACTAATTTGTTAACTTTTTTCAGTGGGGCTTTTGAGGCAGTTGATAATGATAAAGAATTCGATATCGTTTATTTGGATTTTAGTAAGGCTTTTGATAGAGTACCACATCAGAGACTGTTAAAGAAAGTGGCTGCTCATGGCATTGGGGGAAAAGAGTTGTCATGGATCGAGTCATGGCTCACCAATAGGAAGCAGAGGGTGTGCATAAACGGGGTTAAATCGGAGTGGGGATCTGTAACAAGTGGCGTTCCTCAGGGATCGGTTTTGGGCCCGTTGTTGTTTATAATATATATAAATGACCTTGACGAGGGAATTTCTAGTGATATGAGCAAATTCGCTGATGACACGAAGATAGGTAGGATAATCGATTCAGACGTAGATGTCAGTGAACTACAGGAGGATTTAGACAAACTCAATTCCTGGTCAGAAAAATGGCAGATGCAGTTCAATGTAGATAAATGCAAAGTTCTAAAGCTCGGGAGTGTCCATAACCCAAGCACTTATAAGTTAAATAACGTAGAACTTAGCCATACAGATTGCGAGAAGGACTTGGGGGTGATGGTAAGCAGCAACCTTAAACCAAGACAGCAATGCCTAAGCGTACGTAATAAGGCAAATAGATTACTGGGATTTATATCAAGAAGTGTTAGCAACAGAAGTCCAGACGTTATATTACAGCTTTATACATCATTAGTAAGGCCTCACCTAGATTACGCAGCTCAGTTCTGGTCTCCATATTACAGAATGGACATAAATTCGTTAGAAAACATTCAGCGTAGAATGACTAAATTAATACATAGCATTAGAAATCTTCCTTACGAAGAAAGATTGAAGACCCTTAAATTACATTCACTTGTAAGACGTAGAATGAGGGAGACATGATCGAGGTATACAAGTGGAAAATGGGTATTAACAAAGGGGATATAAATAAGGTCTTGAGGGTATCTCTCCAAGAGAGAACCCGCAATAATGGATTCAAGTTAAATAAGTTTAGATTTAGAAAGGATATAGGAAAGTATTGGTTTGGAAATAGGGTAGTTGATGAATGGAACAGTCTGCCTAGTAGGGTTATTGAAGCAAGGACCTTGGGTAGTTTTAAATTTAGGTTGGATAAATTCATGAGTGAAAGGGGTTGGATTTGAGTGGGAATTGCACATGAGTAAATAAAATTATCAAAGCTTATTTTTTGGGTAGCATTGAAAATTAGGTTGAACAAATATTCTGTTGGTGGGATGGAATGTGAAGGACCTGCCTAGAATGGGCCAACAGGCCTGCTGCAGTGTTCCTCCTTTCTTATGTTCTTATGTTTCACCCGTGACGGAGCTCGATCCCAGACTTTCTGTGTGTGAGCTGATAACGCTATCAACCAAGCGACGAACACACCATCATATGCCGACAGTAACCAAATCTTCACTTTGTTCCTCGAGAATGTGATTGATGCATAACTAAAGAACAGATATTCTGGGATAGGGTCGCATGGGAACAAAGAGACAGACGCACAGCAATACTGGGACACAACTGGTTCCCACGGCAGTGTTCAGCTGATGGTCGGTGGATATGTCACGTCCCACCTTAATACCTCTCCCACCTCACAACACACACACACACACACACACACACACACACACACACATATAGTGGAGGCAGGAACCATATATAGTTTTAAGACAAGGTATGATAAAGCTCATGGGGCAGGGAGAGCAGAGACCCAGTAGCGGACAGCGAAGAGGCACATAAGCAGTATAATGTGATCCTTTATTGACAACGTTTCGCCCACGCAGTGGGCTTTATCGAGTCACATACAGATCTACCTGGAAAATGAGCAACATGGAGATATATATAGGGTACAGTCAGGTGGAGAATGCTGGGTCAGGTGGAGAAAGCTGCATGTGAGTCTTAAAAGTAGTGTGATAGTTAAAAACATAGTGTGACTTAAAGGACCTGCAGTGTACCATTCTTGAGTTCTAGGTGGGATAGCGTTGAAGAAGTTTCTTGGCAATAGGTTCAGCTATGTTGTAGAAGCCGTTGTTCTGGTTGAAGTTGTCAATAAAGGATCACATTATACTGCTTATGTGTTTATTTTTCCATTGTGTCGGTATTTTATACCATTTATTTCCAGCGAAGAGGCGGGGCCAGGAGCTGAGTCTCGACCCCTGCAACCACAATTAGGTGAGTACAATTAGGTGAGTACACACATCACACCTTTCCAGCTGGATATCAGATCCTGAGGAAATAGAGGGAGTGTAGGAGCTGCACTGCTCATCAAAAACCAGTGGAGGTTTGAGGAGTTGGAAGGAGGGGAGAGAGGGGGAAGCAAGGGACTTCATAGTAAGAACACTTCAGACTTGGGGTCCCAAGGTGGTGATTGCAATGATGAATAACCCACCAAAGAATAATAGGAGGCCGAGACAAGAATATGATGAGAATAATAGAGCAATGACTGATACACTGGCTGAGGTGGCCAGAAGGGCCCACCTGGGCAGGACAAAGTTACTAGTTGTGGGTGACTTCAATCACAAGGAAACTGACTAGGAAAACCTGGATCCACATGGGGAACCAGAAGTGTGGAGGGATAAAATGATGGAGGTGGTACTGGAAATCCTCATGCATCAACATGTTAGGGACACTACCAGAGAGAGAGGACAGGACGAACCAGTAAGACTTGACCTAGTATTCACCTTGAGTAGTTCAGACATTGAGGACATCACATATGAAAGGCCCCTCAGAGCTAGTGATCACGTGGTTCGGAGTTTCGAGTACATAATACAATCAGAAGTGGAGAGAGAAGCAGGAAGAGTAGGATGGAAGAAACCAAACTACAAAAGAGGGGACTACACAGGCATGAGAAATTTCCTGCATGATATTCAGTGGGAAAGAGAACTGGTGGGAAAATTAGTAAATGAAATGATGAAATACGTGACAACGAAGTACAAGGAGGCAGAGGATAGGTTCGTCTCCAAGGGCAACAGAAATAATGGGAAGACCAAAACAAGCACTTGGTTCACCCTGAGATGCAGTGAGGCCAAAACCAAGTGCACTAGAGAATGCAAAAAGTGTAGAAGTCAAAGAACCGATGAAAATAAGGAGAATAGTCGAAGAGCCAGAAACGAATATGCATAGACAGGGAAAGAGGCCCAGCTGAAATACAAAAGTCACATAGCATTGAAAGCCAAATCTGACCCAAAGTTGTTGAACAGCCACATCAGGAGGAAAACAACAGTCAAGGACCAGGTAATCAGGCTGGGGAAGGAAGGAGGGGAGTTCACAGAATACAACTGAGAAGTATGTAGAGATCAACATGAGATTTAAGGAAGTATTTTCAGTAGAAACAGAAAGGACTCTGGGAAGCCGGAATGGTGGGGTACACCAACTAGTGCTGGACACAATACACACAACCAAGAAAGAGGTGAAGAGGCTGCTAAGTGAACTAGATACCTTAAAGGAGTTGGGACCGGACAACATCTCTCTGTGGGTCCTGAGAGAGGGAGCAGAGGTGCTGTGTGTGTGCCACTAAGAACAGTCTTCAACACATCTATCGAAACAGGGCGACTACCTGAGGTGTGGAAGACAGCAAATGTAGTCCCAATTTTTAAGAAAGAAGACAGAAATGCAGCATTAAATTACAGACCAGTGTCATTGACATGCATATTATGTAAAGTCATGGAGAAGATTATCAGGAGAAGAGTGGTAGAGCACCTAGAAAGGAATAAGCTTATGCACAACAATGAGCACGGTTTCAGGGAAGGGAAATCCTGTGACACTAACATACTGGAGTTCTATTGTAAGGTGACGGAAGAGAAAAAGAGGGGTGGGTAGATTGAATTTTCTTGGACTGCAAGAAGGCTTTTGACACAGTTCCACACAATAGAGTGCAAAAGCTAGATGATCAGACAGGTATAACTGGAAAGGCAACGCAATGGATCAGAGAATACCTGACAGGAATGAAACAACGAGTCATAGTACGTGAAGAGGTGTGAGAGTGGGCGCTTGTGACGAATGGGGTTCCACAGAGGTCAGTCTTAGGACAGGTGCTGTTTCTGGAAAATGTGTATGGCATGACGAAAGGGATAGACTTAGAAGTGTTCCTGTTTGCAGACGATGTGAATCTAATGAAGAGAATTCAATTGGATGAGGATCACACAGGACTACAAAGGGATCTCGACAGGCTGCAAGTCTGGTCCAACAACTGGTTCCTGGAGTTTAACCCCACCAAGTGCAAAGTCATGAAGATTAGGGAAGGGAAAAGAAGACCGCAGACTGAGTACAGGGTAGGGGGCCAAAGACTGCAAACCTCACTCAAAGAAAAGGATCATGGGGTGAATATAATGCCGAGCATATCTCCTGAGGCGCACATTAACCAAATAATTGCTGCTGCATCACATGGTCGCCTGGCACACTTAGGAACAGCGTTTCGACACCTCAGTAAGGAATCGTTCAAAACTCTGTTCTCCGTGTACGTTAGGCCCATACTTGACTGGTTTGGAACCCACACTTGGTCAAGCACGTCAGTAAATTAGAAAAAATGCAAAGGTTTGAAACAAGACTAGTCCAGGAGCTAAGGGGCATGTCCTACAAGGAAAGGTTAAGGGAAATTGACCTGATAATACTGGAGGACAGGAGGGTTGGGGAACACATGATAACGACTTGACAAGATTGATAGGGACAGAATGTTTCAGAGATGAGACACAGCAACAATGAGTCACACCTGGAAGTTGAAAACTGAGATGTGTCACAAGGATGTTAGGAAATATTTCTTCAGTCACAGAGTTGTCAGGAAGTTGAACAATCTGGTGAGTGATGTAATGAAGGCAGGATCCATACATAGCTTTAAGAAGAGATACAATAAAGCTCATGGAGCAGGGAGAGAGTGGACCTTGTAGTTACCTGCAAAGAGGCGGGGCCAGGAGCTGTGACTCGAGCCCTGCAACCGCAAATAAGTGAGTACAAATAGAGGAGTATACACACACACAAACACATACTGTGGCATACTACGAGTGTGTTACATTTTATTATGCGTATGTCACACTCCTATATATGCTGCCTCCCAACCAGGGAAGTGGGTGCTAAGGTTAATGATCAATAGGGTACCCGTCGTTAAATCAGTACCTTGGTTTCTTGGCCAATCACAGACAAGTCTGCCTAAGCTGAAGCAACGTGGTTCACTTGTGCCAAGCGAACTGACAGACTTGTCTGAGCTGCTGGTTGAGCATGGTGCATTCTCTGGCTTCTGCTTTTGCTATCTTTTGTTACCGTGGTGTACACTTACTATTCCACCTCTGTACATATTGTACATGAGTGTACATACTTGTATATATCTGGTATATTATATCTGGTGAAGGAAAATACAAGTCATATACTATAGTTGAGTTTTGTTTGCTCCACTTTGAATCCCATTACGACCAGGTCGCTGGCCATATTATACCTGTGTTTGTAACACACACATCTTCCCATACACACCCCTACAAACACTTTCACACCGATCTCAGAGCATATTCACATTATCCTCACAACACTTTCAAGCAATCCTTATAACTCCCTCACGATATTCTAACATCACAATTTCATCTTACTCCAAAAATATCCTAACAATATTCTCTCTTTCTAAAACCCTTACACTCTCAAATACCCTAACACTATCAATCCGGCCTAAAACAGTTACAACCTAAACCCCTATGAGCAACATCAAAACACCATCACAATATCTTCACAACGCTCTTACAATACCCCAACACCCAAAGAACCTCACTACACTCTTACACCCTCAACACCTTAACAACATTCTAACAAATTTCTCAAAAACCCCTTGACAACACTAACACCCTTACAACACCCTAACACATTCATCCTCTCCATCCTTACAACCACAACACTAAGAACACCTGAAGGTTACCTGGAGTTTATATGGGGGGCACCGCCCCAGCGGCCCTGTCCATGATCAGACTGCCAGGTTGATGGCGTGACCCAGGCTGGCGGTGCCATCCGCAAGCAGTTCATCTTATGCACTATAGCCTGGCTGATCAAGAAGCGACGTAGGAACCCATTAAGCTCTGTCTTGAAATCAGGGAGAGGTTTGTTGGTACTTTCCCCTAGCAATGAATTGCTGACTGATGTTGTAGTCGCCAATCTTAGGCTTAGTTTCAAGTACTTCTAGCAGTTTGACAGACACACAGATGATGATAAAACAAGTGCAATGTATGGGGCCAGCCCTATGATCACTATCTCGAATAATATACGCTTTATTGTCCACTTATTGAGGAATATAATAACCTATGTTATATGCCAAGATATCTTATTAATGAAAGTAGGATACCAGACTTACTAAACAGAGTTCTCAAATTTGCTTGCAAGAGACAAGTCAACTGCAGATATAAATCCAGATGTGCTACTATGAACCATTTTTGTGCCTAGTTCTTAGGTCTTTTATATATATATATATCCTTATCCCATTTTGTTACCGTCCACAGGATGGAAATTGGGTGCATAATAATCTAGCCACTTCGGCGGCAAAATCTAATCTAACGAGGGAAAGATGTTGAAGAGTTTTTTATCCAGTCACAAACAGATCTGCCTAAGGATAGAGAATGAAGTTTCCTGTAGATATAAACCTTGGTAACTGATACCGAAAATTGGTTAATAAAGACACTTGAGCCAACACTAAAACATATTTATTAGAAAACGTTTCGGTCCTGGGGCTTTTGTTACTTCTAAAACTCAGAGGTTGAAAATAACAGTATATACAGGCAGAAAGTAAGGTGTGAGTGACTCATAGTGACTTGAAAAATGCAAGTGAACATTTTGGGATGAGGTAAGATAACAATGAAGTCACTTGATTGCAGTGTTGAGAGGTACTTTGGGTTTTGCCTGGTTGAATATCATGTATGCCAGTGGTGTAGCTGATTGTGATTAGTGGGGCTTCTAGACATCCTTGGCGTCTTAGATCATGTTCAATAAGGACGGGTTGTGCCTCATTCCAATTCAATAAATTTCCGGTGTAGTTTCTCTGGAGGACACAGGCGTACTTCAAGTCGTCCCTGTTGCAGGCATTTCGATGTTCATTTCAGGCGGACCGAAAGATTTCTGCCTGTTTTCTTTACACATTCCTTGGGGGACAGTTTCCACAGGGATACTGTCTGTGGAAGTTAGATGTGTGGGACTTCGCTTCGTAGTGAGGTGTTTGGTAGATGATGTATTCACTGTCAAAACGTTGATATTGCTTCTAGCAAGTACCTGGTGGATATTCATGGCAACATCATCAAATGGGAGTACTATGAACTGCTTAGAGGACTGTTCCTTGGGGGATTTGTTGAGGATAGCTTGTGCCTTGAGTCTGCAATCCCGGATGAAGAAAGAAGAAAATTGAAGACGCGTGAAGGCTACATTCCTCTTCAGGGAAACAAGGGCTGAAGATTCGAAGGGCTCTCAAGACGAAGGCAGTAATGACACCTCTTCTAGTGCAGGTGTCATTGTGTGAACGCTGTCGATGCGTCAGTAAAGTTTTCACTGGAACGCGACAAAGACGGCAAACTTCCTTTCATCGACGTCCTCCTGTGTAGGTCTCGCGACAGCAAAAACTTAATCTTCAAAGAGTATAGAAAACCTACCAACCAAGACTGTCTTATAAACTTCTATTCACACCAAGACACCCGCACTAGAAGAGGTGTCCTTATTGCCTTCTTCTTTAGAGTTCTTCACAACTCCAGTCATTGCTTCCATAAAGAGGATAGAGTTTACATAACACAAGCCTTTACAAGTCTTCAATTTCCATCTTTCTTTATTCGGGATTGCAGACTCAAGGCACAAGCTATCCTCAACAAATCCCACAAGGAACAGTCCTCTAAGCAGTTCATAATGGTCCCATGTGGTGATGTTGCCAAAAATACACGCCAGGTACTTCCTAGAAGCAATATCAATGTTTCCACAGTAAATACATCCTCTATGAAAAACAATCCCACACCCCTAACTTCCATAACATGCGTCTACATCATCCCCTGTGGATACTGTCCCAAGAAATATGTAGGGAAAACAGGCAAAAATCTTTCGGTCCACCTAAATAAACATCGACACGCCTGCTACAGGGGCGACTTCAAGTGCGACTGTGTCCTCAACAGAGACTCCACGGGACATTTGATGCATTTGAATGATGTACAACTCATCCTTACTGAACATGATCTTAGACGCCGAGGATGTTTAGAAGCGTCGCTAACTGCAATCACTGACACCATGGAATATAACACTGGAAGCTACAAAATTTTAAAAACACTGGCATATGTGATACTCAACGAAGCAAAACCCAACCTACCTCACAACACCGGAATCACGTGACCTCATTATTTACTTGATTTCATCACAATAAGCTTCACTTGCATTTTTCAGGTCACTATGTCGCTCACGCCCCACTTTCTGCCTAGATATACTAGTATTTTCAAGCTCTCTGTGTTAGAAGTGGTCAAGGTCCCAGGATCGAAACTTTTCTAATATATATGTTCTACTGTTTGCTTAAGTTTCTTTTTTAAACCTTTCTGTAGGGAGTGGAGTGACGTGAAGAGTCAGGTGAAGTATGATGATGCTAATTCCTTGGGCAGACTATAAGCAGGTTGAACAAATTTATGCTTAGATGTGTTGTATTTGAGAAAAACTTACTTTACATGGGTCATTAGACCTGCTGCAGTTTCCTCCACACTATGTATGGCCTTGCGGGATAACGGTGAATTTTCCTGGCAAGTTGTTGTAAAAGCTGTTGGTCTGGTTGAAATTATGGATATGTTGATGAATGATAATTATATAATTCTGAATCTCTGAGTGTCTTTCTCTTTGGTGAAGAATCGTGTCTCTTGTATTACTTAAATGGGTATAGCAATCTCGGTGTAAAGCACAAGCGATCTTCAAGTCGTCCATTTGGCTGGCATACTGGTGTTCCGAAATGCGTGTGTGGAGGTGTATGGCTGTTTCTTTCACGTAAATTTTATCATAATTGCAAGGGATTGAGTACACCCTTGCAGTGGGTTGATCCTGTTGTTGATGTTCCTTACTGGTGATATCCTTCACTATAGTGGAGGCAGTGATGACTACTTGGAATTTGGTGTAAAATAGAATGTTAGAGACGTGTTTGACAATGGAGTTGCTAAGGAGTACTACTTTTCTTCTTTCGGTGGCATCTCGCCCTGACTTGGTGTTCCATGGGTAGGTCAAAGGTTTGTTGAAAAAAATAGTTCTCAAAAGGGTAACAGGTAAAACCAACACATAGTTTAAAGAGATTCGTAAAACAGCGGACTGAAACAGGAAGATCGAGGGAGTCATTTTTTTTTTTTTGCGCAAATGGATGGCATTTATTGTGGGTATGTCACATCTAGGCTGGAGAATTTCTTATTTCTGACGATAATGGTGTAGATACAGTTGAAGAGATCACCAGAATGTTTTAGATGTTCTTGACTTGTTGTGCCCATGAGTTTAGCTAGTTTTTTTTTGCTAGAGTCCCTGACAGATGGAGGATGGGAAGTACTACCTTTTCCAGTGGAGATGAGTCTCTACAGAATTCCTGATTTGTGGGTTCCCACAAGCCATACACTCTGGCAGGTCTGGGGGCTTGCTGCGGAAGGTATGTGCAAGTTTCTTTCCTTGTTTTGAGTTCTCTAAAAATGTAGAGAATTTTGATTAGGAAAGATTTCTTTAGGATGTACCATGACTAGTTGTGAGAGGATGTGGGTGTCTGGGTCGTTTAGTAGATTGAGCATTTTCTTCTTTTAGTCGTTAGTATTCAAGATAATGACACCTTCTTTATTGGAGGTGGAGACTGATGTTAGTGTCTTATGCTAAGTTTTGAAGGCAATAACATTTAGGCAGATAACACTGGAGAGCTGTCTGATGAGCTTTTTGCAAGGGTTCTTAAGGAATGCATAAGGGAACTCTGTGAACCATTAACTAACATTTTTAATTTATCTCTTCAAACAGGTATAGTGTCTGATATGTTGAAGATGGCTAATGTAATTCCAAAGTCATGGCTCACCAATAGGAAGCAGAGAGTGTGCATAAATGGGGTTAAATCCGAATGGGGACTTGTAACAAGTGGTGTTCCACAGGGATCAGTCTTAGGCCCGTTGTTGTTTAGAATATATTATCAATGACCTTGACGAGGGAATTACTAGTGATATGAGCAAATTCGCCGATGACAAGAAGATAGGTAGGATAATTGATTCTAACGTAGATGTCAGGGAACTTCAGGAGGATTTATTTAGACAAACTCAATTCCTGGTCAGAAAAGTGGCAGATGCAGTTCAATGTAGATAAATGCAAGGTTCTGAAGCTCGGGAGTGTCCATAACCCAAGCACTTATAAGTTAAATAATGTAGAACTTAGCCATACAGATTGCGAAAAGGACTTGGGGGTTATGGTAAGCAGCAACCTTAAACCAAGACAGCAATGCCTAAGCGTACGTAATAAGACAAACAAATTACTGGGATTTATATCAAGAAGTGCAAGCAACAGAAGTCCAGAGGTTATATTACAGCTTTATACATCGTTAGTAAGGCCTCACCTAGATTACGCAGCTCAGTTCTGGTCTCTATATTACTGAATGGATATTAATTCGTTAGAAAAAAATCAGCGTAAAATGACTAAATTAATCCATAGCATTAGAAATCTTCGGTATGAAGAAAGATTGAAGACCTTTAAATTACATTCACTTGTAAGACGAAGAATGAGGGGAGACATGATCGAGGTATACAAGTGGAAAATGGGCATTAACAAAGGGGATATAAATAAGGTCTTGAGGATATCTCTCCAAGAGAGAACCCTCAATATTGGATTCAAATTAGATAAGTTTAGATTTAGAAAGGATATAAGAAAGTATTGGTTTGGAAATAGGGTAGTTGATGAGTGGAACAGTCTGCCTAGTAGAAACGATGTCTTGAAGATAGCTTTTCTGTAGATCGGTTTGTGGCTTGACAAAGTCCACTATGTGGGTGAAACGTTGTCAGAAAAGGAACGCATTATATCGCATTTGTATTTATTTTCCCACCGTATCGGTATTTTATGTTGATTCTGTACTTATGTTATGCTGATTACTGTACTTAACGCATCCCTCCTTTTCTTAGGAGGTATTTTCCACCGCCTGCCAAGCCTCTTGCTTTCACATGTACTGATATTAGTATGCAGGTTTGAAACCAGTCTCTCTAGAGCATTCCATGTATTGATTATGATGTATCGTTCTCCAATAAAACTTCAAACAATCCTAGAACTTCAAACATTCCTAGAACTTCAAACATTCCTAGAACTTCAAACATTCCTAGAACTTCAAACATTCCTAGAACTTCAAACATTCCTAGAACTTCAAACATTCCTAGAACTTCAAACATTCCAAGAACTTCAAACATTCCTAGAGGTTCAGATACTTGACTGGATTTATGCGAGCAGTAAAAGTGCTCTGTACATATTCCAGTTCTGCAATTTCTCCTGCCTTGAAAGAGGCATCTTAAAAATAAGAAGCCTCTTTCAGCCCATTATTTTCCTCAAAATTGCAATGATAACATTGTTGCGATACATTTAAGTCTCAATTCGAAATTTTGCTTCATTTCATTATCAGAGTTTTTTTTTGCATTTTGTTTCAGCCATTAATTATCGGTTCTGTATTGCGAAAAAACTGATATTTGTCCTTGATGGACATCATATTGATGTCAGTGGACCTCGGTAAGATTTTTGTTTATATCAGATTGAAAGTTCGATGTGTTTTCACTAGATGTTAATTAATGTCACACAAATTCTAGTATGGGTCAGCAGGACAGCTGCAGTGTTCCTCCATTCTAATGTTCTTATCTGCAAAGTATGATACGGTGCAACGAATTATGTCCTTGTCAATGTCGGATATAAAAATGAGAGAGACATGGAGTAAATACTGTGCCTTGAGAAACAGGTCATTTCGTCGAGGAAGCCCCTGATTTCACTCTATTCACTATTACTCTTTCTGATCTATTCGTTAGAAAGATATGTATCTAACTTTTAACTTTCCTGATTATTCTTTTTAAAAACATTTTTTTGTGCTCTGAGACCATGGTTATCTTCCAGCACACAAAATCATAGCTAATGATTCAACCCAGCACTAAACAGATATATTTCGTATCTCGTAAGTTAGGATATAAATATAAAAATGTAAAGATAATATTTTCTTACCTTATTAGTTCTTCTGACGGTTTTAAAAGGTCTTATCTGCTCATGCCTTGTCAGGAGATGGATGTGGGGGAACTTACCCATGCACTCGGATAGACAGAAAGCAGGTGTGGGGGACACAGGGGGAAACTCATAGATTATCAGGAATAGGGAAATGACAACAGTCACCCCCTCCCCCATCCATCTTTCATGAGGCAGGTGTTGGGAACTTATACCCCCACACTCACCTTGTCAGGTATTAGTTGTGGGGAACACAAGCACTCTCGCCTGCCTTGTCAGGAGTTACTAAGATGGTGCTCACGTGGGCGTTACTGAAGAGGTGTTAATGTAGGCGTTACAGTGGTAGTAATTACGTCGGCGTTACTATGGTGGTGTTCACGTGGGTGTTACTAAGGTGTTCACCTGGGCGTTACTGAGGTGGTATTCACATGGGCGTTACAGAGATGGTGTTCACTTGGGCGTTACTGAGGTGGTATTTACATGGGCGTTACAGAGGTGGTGTTCACTTGGGCGTTACTAAGGTGGTATTCACATAGGTGTTACTGAGATGGTATTCACATGGGCGTTACTGAGGTGGTATTCACATGGGCATTACAAAGGCTGGTGTTCACTTGGACGTTACTGAAGTGGAGTTCACTTGGGTGTTACTGAAGTGGTGTTCACATGGGTGTTACTGAGGTACTTCACATGGGCGTTACTGAGGTGGTGTTCACGTGGGCGTTAAAATGGTGGTGGTGTTCACATGGGTGTTACTGAGGTGGTGCTCACATGGGTATTACTGAAGTGGTGTTCACATGAGTGTTACTGAGGTGGTGTTCACATGTGTGTTACTGAAGTGGTGTTTACATGGACGTTACTGGTGTTCACATGGGTGTTACTGAAGTGATGTTCACATGCGTGTTACTGAGGTGGTGTTCACATGGTGTTACTGAGGTGGTGTTCATGTGGGAGTTACTGAGGTGGTGTTCACATTGTGTTACTGAGGTGGTGTTCACATGGGTGTTACAGAGGTACTTCACATGGGCGTTACTGAGTGGTGTTCACGTGGGCGTTAATATGGTGGTGGTGTTCACATGGGTGTTACTGAGGTGGTGCTCACATGGGTATTACTGAAGTCGTGTTCACATGGGCGTTACTATGGTGGTAGTGTTAACACCGGTATTACTGAGCTGGTGTTTACATGGCTGTTACTGTGGTGGTGTTCACGTAGGTGTTAGTATGGTGGTGGTGTTCACATGGGCGTTACTGAGGTGGTGTTCACATGGGTGTTACTGAGGTGGTGTTCACATGGGTGTTACTGAAGTGGTGTTCACATGTGTGTTACTGAAGTGGTGTTCACATGAGTGTTACTGAGGTGGTGTTCACATATGTGTTACTGAAGTGGTGTTTACATGGACGTTACTGGTGTTCACATGGGTGTTACTGAAGTGGTGTTCACATGCGTGTTACTGAGGTGGTGTTCACATGGTGTTACTGAATTGGTGTTCATGTGGGAGTTATTGAGGTGGTGTTCACATTGTGTTACTGAGGTGGTGTTCACATGGGTGTTACTGAGGTGGTGTTCAGTGGGTGTTACTCTGGTTGTGGCTATGTGGGCGTTACTGTGGTTGTGACTATGGGGGCGTTACTGTGGTGGTGACTATGTGGGCGTTACTGTGGTGGTGATTACGGTGGTTGGAAAAGTACATGAGTGGGTGTGAAATGGACCTACCTAGCATGGGATAATATTCTTAGGTAAAAGGACAATATAGGGACACAGAGGGTAACATAGTGAGATATAAGAACATAATGACTGCAGTAAGCTGACTGGTTCATGCTGTTGATAGTAGTAGTAATACTAGTAGTAGCAGTATTGGAGGTAGCTCATTGTTGCGTGGGCTATTGTTTTGAGAACTCTTGCTAATGATTCAGAGATGACGAAGCTGCCGTGATTTTTTAATAGTGTTTGAAATGGCGGTCAATAATGATTCAAAGATTTGCGTCTGCGGAAACTGGGTTATTTAATCACAATGCATTTGTCGTTAAATTTTATCAGATGGTCGGCAGAATTCCGGCGTCTTGCTGTTTCGCCTACGTATATCCTGTCACAGCCTCCACGGGGGGGTTGTGTAATCCCCTGCAGTGACTGGTTCAAGGTTCTTCAATTAATCCTAGTCAGATCTTTTATGGAAGTGCTTGCTGCCTGCGATGACGACTCTAGTGTTGGCTTGTGCTAGTAATCTGAAGACGTTTAATGTAATTATGTTAGTAGTGGTGTTAGTGCGTGGAGAATTGATGATCTGAGGGATCTTTTCTTGCAGTCTTTGATGAAAACGGAAGGAAAATGTCGCTCAATGAAGGTTTGGTGAATGTATGCACACTTTTTATCAATAAACACAGGACTGCAAATTTGCTTATAGGGAAAAAACGATAAAGTTACCTTTTTGGTCATAGAATCTTGGCTGGAATAGAAGTGTGTGAGATCATTTTTGTTTGTAGGTTTTCTATAAACTTGAAATCTTAGTGTTCTTTACCTTGTGAATGAGGACGTTAAGAAAAGGTAACTCGTCAATGAACTCTTCTTCAAATGTAACTTGGATTGCTGGTTCAAAGGCGCTGAACCTTCTCTGAAGATTCCGCTTGGGAGTTATGAGCACGTCGTCCACATAAGGTAACTATGTGACGTTCATAAAGACTGTTGTTGAAAGAAAAGCAGTTGAAGTTAATGCTGAGTTCAATCAGGTGAATGAAATCTCCGGGAGGTAGTGGAAAATTAAGGACTTGATTGACTTTACGTAGGAGAACTTCAATGTATTGTTTGATAAGTACCTTATTGAAGAGGGAAGTGACGTCTAAACTACTTTGTTTCTTGTTTCGGATTAAGAGATCTCTGATGCGGATGGAGAAGTCGCCTGAATGCTTTAGATGAACTGGGCTGATGTTCCCCAGACGGCAGGAAAGATGTTTCTGTGTGATCCACTGATACGTAATGTGATTGGTCTTAGAGGAATATTGTGTTTATGGGTCTTAGGTAGTCCATACATGCACGCTGGTTTGAGTTTGCTAGGTATTAAGTGCAGAAGTTTCTTCCGTTCATTAGTGCGTCTGAGTATTTATTTGGTTTTGAAAAGGATGTCTTATATTTTTGTTTATAGTTTCGTATGTAGAATTGTCGTTCAAGAGGCCCATCATTTTGGTGTTGAGTATGACGTCTCTGCTTCCTTTGCCGGCTGTGGTGACGATAATATTTGGGTCATTGGCGGGGTCCTTAAAAGCAGTGATATTCCTTCTAGGAAGACTTGTAGAGGGAGGTTCACGCAGAACTGCGGTTAGAATGTCATGCAAATAACATTTGAAGAAGCTACTGTCACTGGGCCTGTGGTTTTTGGTGACTAAGTCCAGTCAATGGTTTAGTTGCGTAGGTTTGTGATAAATTTGATTCCTAGACTCAGCGCTAGTTTCTCGTAGTCGCGGCCCATTTCCTTCCATCGGCTGTTAGTGCAGAGGAACTTGAGTTTGCGATTGAGTTTAATCTTGTGTGGTGAGTGTGCTGAGAATAAGTGCATCAGTGTGGTGGTCAATTTACATCTTCGCCTCATATTTCTTGCTGTTTCAAAGGTTTCCTTAGCAATGTTAGAGAGTTCTTTGGCGCATTCAGCCAAGGAAGCTTGGGTAGCTAGAACGCCTTCTGCAGTGAACCACTATTCTTATTTTCTATTACGTGTTTGTGCATTCGCTTGCGCGTGCGTATTTGGGAGGATGTGCTTGTTCATGCGTGCGAGTGAGTGCGCGCGCACTGCTTCTCACCATTCGATCGTCTGGTATAAATAGATTTTTCCTCTTGTGTTCCTTCCTATCTACTCTTGAATCCATGAGTGAGTGTTGGACTTTGGTGTGTGTGCGTGTGCATCCGTGTGTGTGTACACGTGCCTGTGTCTGCACGTATTGTGTGTACACGTGCCTGTGTCTGCACGTATTGTGTGTACACGTGCCTGTGTCTGCACGTATTGTGTGTACCGTGGTTGAGTGTCTGCTTTATTGCGCGAGTTCTTGTGTGCTTATTCTGGTGTGAATTTTGTCGGATATGTGCGTATGTGTACATCAGTTGAGCATCTGAAGGTCTGTCTGTAGGTGCTCGATACACACACACACACACACACACACACACACACACACACACACACATACACACACACACACACACACACACACACACACACACACACACACACAATATATATATATATATATATATATATATATATATATATATATATATATATTATATATATATATATATATATATATATATATATATATATATATATATATATATATATATATATATATATATATATATATATATATATATATATATTTTATGTATGTATATATATTAAGCAAATATCACAAACCAAGCGATACGAGATGCAAAACAACCACGGTGGGAGTAGAGTGATAGCTCTAGGCCTTTCGTATTGCAATCAACACATCATCAGGAGCTTGCAAAATTGCAGAAAAGAGGAGGGTATCCAAGCATATAACGTTCCCAGAGGACCGCCTTTACTGGATCCAGTGAACGAGTACCGGAAGTGCCCTCAGGCACAACAGTGCCTTTAGCCAGAAAGAGGAATATTATAGCATTAGAAAAAATCCCACGAGCATTGATACTGTAATAGCGTAAACGAAATTAACGTGGCAATAATCAAAGATTTGGTCACCTTCTGCTATGACATCAATAACTTTAAATATATAAATATATTGTCAGTGGTAATTATATCCTCCACTGGACAACATGTCCATTTAAATTTCAAGAGAAAACGGTACCCTATATAGGAGGGACTTCTAAAAGTTATGTGAAGGAAACGAGGTTCATTAAAATAAACTCATTAAAGGGGGGGGGAGGGGAGAGATCTGCAATAACAAGAAAGCCTGCCACAGATATTCAACCCACATAATTCTGAGGCAAACTCTGGTTCAACCTTCAGAAACTGCACGAAAAAATATGCCCTAATTCCTCGGTGTGGCACTACATTTAAGACAGTCTGATGCATTCGTATAAGAACCCAATTTTAAACTGTGTACTATTGCCTCAACTAAAAACGCTTTTAATTTGAACAGCCAGTCACTGATATTGCTTAATAATTGCCGATTATACAACATTCCTTTCAAGCCAGAAGGAACAAGGGAAGATGACTCTTGCTTCCCGTCAATTTTCTGGGTTACTACACGCTCTAATATGGTTGAAAATCGCGTTCGACTCCTGTGCTATACGTATCGAATAACGGTGCTGGGACATTCTCACCTCCAATGATTTTCCAGTTTGTCCCAAATAGGAGAGACTGCAACCATTGCAACCAACTCTGTAGACACCACCAACACGTTGTTGGGTGCATTCTTTATCAGGATGCTTCTAACAGTCCGTGAATATTTAAATACTACTTGTATATTAAATCTTCAAAGAGCATTCTGCAGAATAGATAAATCCTCGTTATATGGGAGGACCAGCACATTCTTGGTCTGAGGTGTTATCCTAGGTTCTGTTCTATAATAAGTTTTCTTAGCTGCCAGCAAAGCAGATTCTATAAACACTTTAGGATATCGCAGTTTGGTGTGAACGTCAAATATTTTCCTAATTTCTTCATCTACGAACTCCGGACTGCACACTCTATAGGCTTTCAAAAACATAGTAAGAAATACACTCCTTTACACTCTAGTCTCATGGTTGGAATAGTAGTGAATGTATGAACACACACTGGTGGCCTTCCTATATACTGTAAACTTAAACTTTCTATCAATCCGGTGTATCAACACATCTAAGAATGGAAGTCTGCAATCCACCTCTTTTTTCACAGTGAATTTAATAGACGGAACTAAAACGTTAAGTCTAGGTAAAAATGTATCAAGGGTCATATCATTTGGCCAGACACAAGATGTCATCCACATATCTGAACCATTTAGCTCTACATGGCAGGATATCTTTCAACAGTCTAACCTCGAGAAATTCCATATACAGATTGCTCAATAAGAGGGACAACGGATTACCCATCTCCATTCCCTGTTTTTGAGCATAGTATTTACCCTCAAACTCAAACTTGCAATTAACTACACAAAGGTTAATCAATTCAGTAATGGTATTTTTATCAAAAGACAAAGAGAACTCATCTAATTCTTCTTCCAAATAAGACAGCAAGTCGGGGACAGGGACTCTCGTCAACAACGCTGTGACATCAAAACTAACAAGTGTAAAATCATTAGACATGTTGATATTTTGCAATTTGTCGATGAGATCAACATTGTTTTTTAAGTGGGCTTCAGAAATGTTGCCAAGTTAACATTTTTATCAACCATTTTGACAAGGCATATGATGCCGATCCTACAGAACTAATTATACGTCTGGCTGGAAAACCCGGCTTGTGGGTTTTAATCAAACCGTACATGTAAGGGAGTGTCGCAGATCTCGTCGATCAGCTATCTTTCTAATCCCACCGTGGTTGTTTATGCAAGACAAGCCACGGGGGGTGGAAATCTTTAGCTCAAGTACTTTCACACTTATCAGTGCGTCATCAGGAGCTATGCAATGTTGCAAGGCTGCAACTGAAGGAGTGAGGGGAAGTTTTCTCAGAATAGCGCAGTGCGGTCCTGTCCCCTGCTGCTGGCTCTCTCAAAATGTGGGCCAATGGTCGGTGTCACACCCAGCACTACCACCATCCCCATCCCCCCATTTGGGGCAAGAGGGTTTTGAGAAGTCAAGTATTATGAAATTAAAAGATATAATACCCCGCCCTAAGCTATTTCTAACCGTTCAGAATAGGTCATGTGACTTGAGAAAATACGTTTCTCAATGAATATTATAAAATAGGTTTGCTATTATTCTGTGTAACCTTTTTAATTAATAAAAGAAAGGAAATGAAAGTACTTTTTGTCCATTTATAAGTCCTGTTCTGGGGTACTCGAATATTCTCAGGGAAACTGTGAAGTATCTCTTTATTTTTTTCTAAATATTATCTATTATTCTTCTCAGAATCGATTAATATGCCTTTCTTGAGATTCTTCTATACCTTTCCTATAATATTTCTATGATCCAGATTTCTACTTGTAATATCCTTTAACCCCACTACCTATGTTAACAGTAATCTTGAGTACCTGTCAATGTATGGTACAATCACAGCTAAACGCGTTATATAACCATACACCAACTGGTGGATGGGATACAAGGAAAATGGAGGCAACAAGTAAGAGAGAAGTGAAGGTTTATAAACTAAAGGAGGAGGCAGTTAGGCTAGTGAGAGTACAGGCAATGAGGTAGAAGATGTAATCTGTAAGTTTAAGAATATAGTGTTAGAGTGTTCAGCAGAAGTTTGTGGTTACAGGAAAGTGGGTGCGGGAGGGAAGAAGAGCGATTGGTGGAATGATGATGTAAAGAGAGTAGTAAGAGAGGGAAAGTTAGCATATGAGAGGTTTTTACAAAGTAGAAGTGATGTAAGGAGGGAGGAGTATATGGAGAGAAAAAGATAACTGGGACAAATTCTATGGCAAACGTGATATGTATGCAAGGGATGGGGTTCATCTCTCTGGGGCTGGAGTGGTTGCATTAGCCAATTCGATTGAGGGGGTCATTCGAGACTTGTCTAGGACTTTAAACTGATAGATTATAGAGGTATGGGTGTTTGTGGGAAACAATCAGGCTGTGGTATTAGGCCTGGAAACAGCAGATATTTCCAGGATACCCCAGGGTTATGTTTAAAAGATAAGATTCAAAATAAAGTTGTTTGTAAATGCAAAACAATTGATCAACAAACAAAGAGAGATAGTAGAGGGCAACGAGTGACTAGCTCCCTTGAGGTTTACTATACAAATAGTAGGAGTCTAAGAAATAAGATAGATGAGCTAAGATTACTTGCAAGTGCAGGTAATATAGATATTATTGCTATAACAGAGACCTGGTTCAACCTGAAAGATAGAGAAATGCCTTCCGAGTGCAACATTCAGGGTTACAAACTATTCCACACTGATAGGGTCAACAGGAATGTATGTCAGAGATAATTTAAATTGTTGTGTTAGACAAGATATAAGATTAGAAACAGCTGACACAGAATCTGTTTGGCTACAGTTTCTCGAGGGTCGTGAAAAATTAATTTTGGGTGTGATTTACAGACCCCCAAGCCTGGATAGGGAGCGCAGTAAGCTGCTATGGGACGAAATTCATAAGGCGTCTAGATATGAAAATGTTGTGTTAATGGGAGATTTTAACTTTAGACACATTGATTGGAACAATGTGACAGGTAATCTTGAGTCTAGTGACTTTCTTGATACGGTTCAGGATTGTTTTTTAAAACAGTTTGTGACAGAACCAACTAGAGGTAGCAACTTGCTTGATTTGGTTCTTGCTAACAAAGAATCACTAATTAATAATCTTGAGGTTAATGAAGAGCTTGGGGAAAGCGATCACAAATCACTTAGTTTTAATATATCATGGAATTACCCAGGTAACTGCAATCAAGTCTCAGTTCCAGACTTTCGTGTAGCCGACTTCATGGGGCTGAGAAATTACCTAGGTGGGCTAATTGGGATGACCTGACTATGGGTCAGGTAGATGGTTTTGGTTGCCAATATGACGTTTTTCAGAGCATAGTTCTAGCTGCCCAGACAACTTTTGTTCCAAGTAGGGAAATTAGATCTAACAAAAATGATCCTAAATGAATGAACAATAGATTAAAACATCTCATTGGTCGAAAGAGAGGCATATATAGGCGCTTCAAAAGGGGATGGACAGATAAGAAATCAATATTTTCAATTAAAGAGAGAAATAAAAAAGGAATAAGAAAAGCAAAAAGGGATTATGAGGCTAAGGTCGCAAGGGATTCGAAGACTAACCCAAAGGGTTCTTTCAGGTATACAGAAGTAAGATTAGGGACAAGATAGGCCCACTTAAGAGTAACTCAGGACAGATCACGGACAGTGATAAGGATATGTGTGAAATTTTCAATACTTACTTCCTCTCAGTTTTTACTCAGGAAGATACTAGCAGAATTCCAGAAATAATAAATTATGTAGAGCTGGAAGATAACAGACTATGCTCGATTGGGGTAACTAGTGACATGGTCCTCAGACAAATAGAGAAATTAAAACCTAACAAATCCCCAGGCCCTGATGAACTGTTTGCAAGAGTTTTAAAGGAATGTAAAGAGGAACTTAGCAAACCTTTGGCAAATCTTTTCAATATATCACTACAAACTGGCATAGTGCCAGACAAGTGGAAAAGGGCAAATGTAATACCTATTTACAAGGCAGGTGACAGGTCCTTAGCTTCGAACTATAGACCAATAAGCCTTACCTCCATAGTTGGTAAATTTATGGAATCAATAATTGCCGAGGCAATTCGTAGCCATCTTGAAAAGCATAAATTGATTAATGAATCTCAACATGGTTTTACAAAGGGGCGTTCATGTCTTACGAATTTACTAACTTTTTCACTAAGGTGTTTGAGGAAGTAGATCATGGAAATGAATATGATATTGTGTATATGGACTTCAGTAAGGCTTTCGATAAAGTTCCACATCAGAGGCTACTGAGGAAACTTAAGGCACACGGAATAGGAGGAGAAATTTTTTCCTGGGTAGAGGCATGGTTGACTAATAGGCGGCAGAGAGTTTGCATAAATGGAGAGAAATCAGAATGGGGGCGTGTCTCAAGCGGTGTTCCACAGGGGTCAGTTTTGGGCCCCTGTTGTTTACAATTTACATAAACGACATAGATGAGGGAATAAATAGTAGCATAAGTAAATTTGCTGATGACACCAAAATAGGCCGTCCAATTCATTCAAACGAGGACATTAGAGCACTCCAGGATGATTTGAATAGACTGATGCAGTGGTCGGAGAAGTGGCAGATGCAGTTTAATGTAAACAAATGCAAAGTTCTAAATGTTGGGCAGGACAATAACCATGCCACATATAAGCTGAATAATATAGATCTTATTACTTGTAATTGCGAGAAGGATTTAGGAGTTCTGGTTAGTAGTAATCTGAAGCCTAGACAACAGTGCATAAGTGTTCGCAATAAAGCTAACAGAATCCTTGGCTTCATATCAAGAAGTATAAATAACAGAAGTCCTCAGGTTGTTCTTCAACTCTATATATCTTTGGTTAGGCCTCATTTAGATTATGCTGCACAGTTCTGGTCACCGTATTACAGAATGGATATAAATGCACTGGAAAACGTACAGAGGAGGATGACAAAGTTGATCCCATGTATCAGAAATCTTCCCTATGAGGATAGACTGAGGGCCCTGAATCTGCACTCTCTAGAAAGGCGTAGAATTAGGGGGATATGATTGAGGTGTACAAATGGAAAACAGGAATAAACAAAGGGATGTAAATAGCGTGCTGAAAATATCCAACCAAGACAGGACTCGCAGCAATGGTTTCAAGTTGGAAAAGTTCAGATTCAGGAAGGATATAGGAAAGCACTGGTTTGGTAATAGAGTTGTGGATGAGTGGAACAAACTCCCGAGTACCGTCATAGATGCTAAGACGTTGTGTAGTTTTAAAAATAGGTTAGATAAATACATGAGTGGGTGTGGATGGGTGTGAGCTTGTACTAGGTCAGATGCAGTGCTCCTTCCTTAAGTGAAAGTAACCTGACCTGTACTAATTCCTTAAGTGGAAGTGACCTGACCAGGTGGTCGGCTGGACAATTATATGAGTGGGTGCGGTTGGGTGTGAATTGGTCCTGACTAGGTTGTGCTACTAGGTCAGATGCAGTGCTCCTTCCTTAAGTGAATGTAACCTGACCTGGCTGGGTCGGGGCATTGGCTTAAGCCGTTGGAGATTTGGACCTTCCTCGCATGGGCCAGTAGGCCTGCTGCAGTGTTCCTTCTTTCTTATGTTCTTATGTTAAGAGAGTGGAGAAGCAATGTAAAAATAGAGCAAATGAAAGAGTAAGTTAGATGTTATCAATAAATTTTGTTAAAAATAAGAAAAAGTTTTGGAGTGAAATTAATAAGTAGAAAAAGCCTAGGGAAAGAATGGATTTCTTAGTTAAAAATAGGAGAGGAGAGTTATTAAATGGAGAGTTAGAGGTATCAGGAAGATGGAGGGAATAATTTGAGGAATTGTTAAATGTTGATGAAGACAGGGAAGCTGTGATTTCGTGTATAGGGCAAGGAGGAATAACATCTTATAGGATTGAGGAAGAATCAGTTGTAAGTGTGGGGAAAGTGCATGGGGCAGTGAGTAGAATGAAAGGGGGTAAAGTTTTGGAGTGGTTAGTGTTTTTATTTAATAAGTGTTTGGAATAGGGTAAGGTACCTAGGGATTGGCAGAGAGCATGCATAGTTCCTTTGTATAAAGGCAAAGGGGAGAAAAGAGAAAGTAAAAATAATAGGGGAATAAGTCTGTTGAGTATACCTGGTAAAGTGTATGGTAGAGTTATAATTGAAAGAATTATGAGCAATACGGAGAGCAGGATATCAGATGAACAAGGAAGCTTAATGAAGGGTAAATGGTGTGTAGACCAAGTGTTTGCAGTGAAACATATAGGTGAACAGTATTTAGATAAGAGTAAATAGGTTTTTGTGGCATCTATATTTTTGGAAAAGGCATATGATAGGTTGGATAGGGGGGTAATGTGACAGATGTTGCAAATGTATGGAATAAGAGGTACGTTGTAGAAAACTGAAAAGTTTTTACGAGGATAGTGAGGCACAGGTTAGAGTATGTAGGCGAGAGGGAGATTATTTCCCAGTAAAAGTAGGCCTTAGACAGGGATGTGTGATGTCACCATGGTTGTTCAATATATTTATAGATGGGGTTGTAAGAGAAGTGAATGCTTGGGTGTTGGCAAGAGGTGTGGTGTTAAAAGATTAAGAATCTAATACAAAGTGGGAGTTGTTGCAGTTGCTTTTTGCTGATGACACTGTGCTTTTGGGAGATTCTGAAGAAAAGTTGCAGAGGTTTGTTGATGAGTTTGGTAGGGTATGTAAAAGAAGGAAATTAACCCTTTCATTGTCCAGAGGCCAAATTTCAAAGTGTGCACCAGGGTCCAAGAATTTAAAAAAAAAAATTCTTATTTTTTCTTATGAAATGGTAAAAAAAAAATTTCTGAAGGTAACAAATCAAAAAGTACGAAAATTGATGGAAAATTGACGAAATTATGATCTCGCGAATTTTGATGCGTCAGCGATATTTACGCATTGGCGATTTTGCCAACTTTGACTCCCATTTTAGGCAAATTACATTATTCCAGTCTACCAAATTCTTAGCTATTTTGATAGTAATACTTTTATTTTATCGATTGAGCACACGAAATTGCTCAGTCAACTGTTTCAACTACAAAATAAAGTGATTGGAAATTTAACTCAAAGTTCAAAATATTCCAATTTCAAAATAGAGTGCAGAATAAACAATGCAGGAATTCCTGGCACTAAACTAACATTTCCTCTGTTTATTATGTACGTTTTCAGTCTTTACAAACGAATTCCATTTTTATTTTTGATTCACATAATGAATTTTTATTCAAACCAAAAAATGGAAGATTTATTGTTATGCAATATTGTAATAATTGTATAAATAATATCACCACATTTGTGAACGTATATTAGACCAACCAGCTGGCGCGTATTAGACGTGTGAGGTTATTTGTTTACTCTTGAACATGGGCAAAAAATTTACATTTCCGCTGTGAGCTCAGTTTCAAGCCATTTTCACTACTAAAACCAATCAAAATCATCTATATTTCTGTAATATATCTTTTAGTCTATGAAATGAGACCAGGAAATCGCAAATACAACTATAAAAAGCATACGAAAAAACACTGCAAAGTCGCTGTTTTAATAAAAAAATAATGGTCTCAGTTTTTTTCTCTCATTATGCACTGTGTGTTGTAGGATTTGTTTTACGTGGTGCACACTTACCACATAGATGTTTTCTCTCATATCTAGGCCCAAATTTACAGCTTATCTGAGTGAGCTGAGCTCATGTCGTAGAACTACGGTTTGGACCCTCAACTCAAAGCCGTAGAACTACGGCAAGGCACATGAAAAGGTTAAAAGTGAATATAATAAAGAGTAAGATGATGAGGATAACAAAAAAATTAGGTAGCAGAAGATTAGATATCAGATTGGAGGGACAGAGTATGGAGGAGGTGAATGTGTTCTGATATTTGGGAGTGGACGTGTCAGGATGGGTCTATGAAGGATGAGGTGAATCATAGATCTGACGAGGGGAAAAAGATGAGTGGTGCACTGAGGAGTCTGTGGAGACAAAGAACTTTATCCATGGAAGCAAAGAGGGTAATGTATGAGAGTATAGTTATACCAACGGTTTTGTAAGGGTGTGAGGCATGGGTGGTGAATGATGCAACAAGGAGAAGGCTGGAGGCAGTGGAAATGTCATGTGAGATGTCTCCATAGTTTGGAGATTAGAGGAGGTGTGGGATTAGCAAAACTATTATCCAGAAAGCTGAGGACGGGATATTGAGACGGTTCGGACATGTAGAGAGGATAGAACGAAATAGAATGACTTCGAGAGTGTATATATCTGTAGTGAAGGGCGGGCGGGGTTGGGTTCGACCTAGGAAACGTTGGAGGGAGGGGTAAAGGAGGTTTCATGTGTGAGGGGCTTGGACTTGCAGCAAGTGTGCGTGAGCATGTTAGATAGAAGCGAATGGAGACAAATGGTTTTTAGGACTTGACGTGCTGTTGGAGGTAACATTTATGAAGGGATTCATTTAAACCAGCAGGCCGGACTTGATTCCTGGAGATGGGAAGTACCATGACGGTACTCTGAAGGAGAGATGTTAATGTTGCAGTTTTATAACTGTAGTGTAAGCATGCCTCTGGCAAGACAGGATTTGAACCCACGTCGCTTTGGCCCACTTCATTGTGAGCGAAAATCACACATGACGCTCTAACCCACAGGACCACGCAATCCTACAAGAACCAAGCACCCAGCAGAGTTAGGTATTTTACCTTGATCCGAGGACATACGATGGTGTGGGTGCCTTTGAACTAATTTCGGTCTACTTCCCGTTTGGTGTACTAGTATTTCATATCATTGTAACCACGAACGAGTGGATTCGAACCCATGTCGTTTTGGTCCGCCTCTTAGTGAGCGAAAATCACACATGACGCTCTAACCCACGGGACCACGGAATCCTACAAGAACCAAGCACCCAGCAGAGTTAGGTGTTTTACCTTGATCCGAGGACATACGATGGTGTGGGTGCCTCTGAACTAATTTTGGTCTACTCCTCGTTTGGTGTACTAGCCTCCACGAGCAGTATTTTATATTATTGTACCCACAAATGAATGGTATTGAATCAATAACAACACTGTGACTAGCCGAGGATTCGAACCCATGTCGTGTTGGCCCACCTCATTGTGAGAGAAAATCCTTGGATCAAGGTAAAACACCTAGCTCTGGAGGAGTTTACTTGGAGTTTACCTGGAGAGAGTTCTGGGGGTCAACGCCCCCGCAGCCCGGTCTGTGACCAGGCCTCATGGTGGATCAGAGCCTGATCAACCAGGCTGTTACTGCTGGCCGCACGCAGTCCGACGTACGAACCACAGCCCGGCTGGTCAGATACCGACTTTAGGTGCCTGTCTAGTGCCTGCTTGAAGACAGCTAGGAGTCTATTGGTAATCCCACTTATGTACGCTGGGAGGCAGTTGAACAGTGTTGGGCCCCTGACACTTATTGTGTTGTCTCTCAACGTGCTAGTGGCACCCCTGCTTTTCATTGGGGGGATGTTGCATCGTGGTTATAATAATGTATCTCTCCCGCCTGCGTTCTAGGGAGTACAGGTTTAGGAACTTCAAGCGTTCCCAGTAATTGAGGTGGTTTATCGCAGTTATGCGTGCCGTGAAGGTTCTCTGCACATTTTCTAGTTCAGCAATTTCACCTGCCTTGAAAGGTGCAGTTAGTGTGCAGCAAAATTCCAGCCTAGATAGAACAAGCGACATGAAAAGTGTCATCATGGGTTTTGCATCGCTGGTTTTGAAGGTTCTCATTATCCATCCTATCATTTTTCTAGCAGATGCGATTGCTACAGTGTTATGGTCCGTGAAGGTGAGATCCTCTGACATGATCACCCCGAGGTCTTTGACATTAGTTTTTCGCTCTATTGTGTGGTTGGAATTTGTTTTATACTCCGATGAAATTTTAATTTCCTCACGTTTTCCATATCTGAGTAATTGAAATTTCTCATCATTGAACTTCATATTGTTTTCTGCAGCCCATTTAAAGATTTAGTTGATGTCTGCTTGGAGTCTTGCAGTGTCTTCAATGGTGGACACTGTCATGCAGATTCAGGTGTCATCTGCAAAGGAAGACACGGCACTGTGGTTTATATCCCTGTCTATGTCCGATATGAGGATGAGGAACAAGATGGGAGCGAGTACTGTTCCTTGTGGAACAGTACTCCGATGCCGGACTCGAGCCCAGTATGCAGCATGCATTTTCCCTCTGGATGGCCACGCTGAGGCGTTGGAACATGAAAGTGGCTGCCCTTTGGTCCCTGGTGATGTCGATGAGTCTGGAACCCAGTTCTTTAAGGAAACGTTTGGTATTTTTTCCCCATGATCCCAAGGTCTCTGATCCCACTGGGACAAATTGATACTGTTGGCTTATGTCCCTGTACTTGCCGATCTTGTACTCCTCTCTGTGGTCAGCAGCTCCTCCCTGTCGCCCGACACTGTGATGGATGTAGGTGTCAGCCAGCAATGACATACAGGTATAGTTCCATGCTAAGAGCTTGCCATTCTTCCAAGGATAGATGGTGCTCCCATCGGGGTGGTTGCCTGGGTTGTGGGTATTGTTAGCTGCTAGTGATCGGGGCTCTCTCTCGGCTGGGCATCCAGCTGCAGCAAGGTTTCTCTTTATGATGTCGTTGACTTCATTGTGTTTTGTGTGCAAGCCCTTGGTTCTGGAACAATTAAGACCATGTAGACCATTTTGGTCTGCTTGCGCTCTGCCTCAAATACACGTATATTCCATGTGAATTGGGGGAGCAAGGTGGAGAGCCACTGCAATTCGGAGGGAGTTAGGGTCGAGGCATGTTCCCATTGCCAAAATGGGAATTGTTTGGAGTAAGTCCCTGGAGTGATGTGCACTCACAGCATGGAAACGGGCAGTCTCCCTGTCTGATGTTACAGCATTAAGCATGTTGGAAAGCACCTTTTCAGCGATATGGCTATCCCAACTTGACTGTTTGTCGGTCAGTGCTGCGCTAGGTTTTGAAGCTGGAGCAGCAAGTCTCCCATTCAGTTATATATATATATATATATATATATATATATTTTATTAACACATCGGCCGATTCCCACCAAGGCAGGGTGGCCCGAAAAAGAAAAACTTTCATCATCATTCACTCCATCACTGTCTTGCCAGAAGGGTGCTTTACACTACAGTTATAAAACTGCAACATTTACACCCTCCTTCAGAGTGCCGGCACTGTACTTCCCATCTCCAGAACTCAAGTCCGGCCTGCCGGTTTCCTGAATCCCTTCATAAATGTTACTTTGCTCACACTCCAACAGCACGTCAAGTATTAAAACCATATGCCTCCATTCACTCCTATCAAATACGCTCACACATGCTTGCTGGAAATCCAAGCCCTCGCACACAAAACTTCCTTTACCCCCTCCCTCCAACCTTTCCTAGGCCGACCCCTACCCCGCCTTCCCTCCACTACAGATCCATACACTCTCAAGTCACTCTGTCTCGTTCCATCTCTCTACATGTCCAAACCACCTCAACAACCCTCCTCAGCTCTCTGGACAATCGTTTTGGTAATCCCGCACCTCCTCCTAATTTCCAAACTCCGAATTCTCTGCATTATATTCACACCACACATTGACCTCAGACATGACATCTCCACTGCCTCCAGCCTTCTCCTCGTTGCAACATTCATCACCCATGCTTCACACCCATATAAGAGCGTTGGTATAACTATACTTCATACATTCCCTCTTTACTTCCATGGACAAGGTTCTTTGTCTCCACAGACTCCAAGTGCTCCACTCACCCTTTTCCCTCATCAATTCTATGATTCACCTCATCCTTCATAGACCCATCCGCCGACATGTCCACTCCCAAATATCTGAATACATTCACCTCCTCCATACTCTCTCCTCCAATCTGATATCCAATCCTTCGTCACCTATTCTTTTTGTTATCCTCATCACCTTACTCTTTCCTATATTCACTTTCAATTTTCTTCTTTACACACCCTACCAAATTCATCCACCAACCTCTGCAGCTTCTCTTCAGAATCTCCCAAAAGCACAGTGTCATCAGCAAAAAGCAACTGTGACAACTCCCACTTTGTATTTGCTTCTTTATCCTTTAGCCCAACACCTCTTGCCAAGACCCTCGCATTCACTTCTCTAAATATATATATATATATATATATATATATATATATATATATATATATATATATATATATATATATATATGTCTACAGAATAGGTAAAACTTGCGATTTTGGCTTAAATTTCAACACTCTTCCGAATAAGCCAAGCGAAAATTTGTTTATGCAATAATTTCGCAAACATTCCGAACCTAACGAAAAATATATATTTCATTATGTTTGTTTATTATAAAATTATTGTAAACTTATCTAAAAAATATTTAGTTGGATTAGGGTAAATTAAATTGTGCTTGTTATAATAAGG
>WNWK01010248.1:0-71374 GCA_009830355.1 Cherax destructor | reverse complement strand
TTCAGGCCCACTAAAATACCTAATTCTTGGGTTTTATTAATGTCTTCCCTGAGGAAAACCGAGAAAAATAATTATTAAAAATAGGCACATTTCATTTCTTTGTCAGTAAGATACCCATAATTATTTTTGGGGCCCCTATCTTTTTCTAACTTTTGTTCTATACACCAAAAAAACTTTTTGGGTTGGAATCCCTAGCAACTTTAATTTGTAGTCCCGTTTAGCTTTTCTTACCCCCTTTTTTAACGCCCCTTTTAAATGTCAATATACTATTAAAGATGACCCTCCCCCTTTTTTGATACGCCATAAACCCTTTCTTCTGCCCAAAAAGATATTTGAGCCTATTATTCATCCATTTTGGGTCATTTCTATTATTCAATAGGAATTACATTAGCCATCTTCCACATATCAGACACTACACCGTTTGAAGAGATAAATTAAAATGTTAGATATTGGTTCACAGAGTTCCTTTTTGATTCCTTAAAAACCCCTTTAAAAAGCTCATGGGCCCCGGCGATTTTTTTTGTTTCAGTGGTCCAGCTGTTTCATAATCATTTCGCTAGTGACTGTGATATTACAAAATTTATCTTGTTGAAAGGACACAAATGAAACTAATGACATTTTATTTAGTTTCGTCTCCAGGAGTTTTCCTGGAGGGAAACGTTGCCACAATAAAAGGGGACCTATCTTATCCCTAACTTTTGTTCTATAAACCTGGAAAACTTTTGGGTTAGTTTTTGAATCCCTAGCAACTTTAATTTCATAGTCCCGTTTAGCTTTTCTTATTCCCTTTTTAACGTCCCTCTTAATGTCAGTATACTGATTTATAAGATGACCCTCACCTCTTTTTATGCGCCTATAAATTCCTTTCTTCTGCCCTAAAAGATATTTGAGCCTATTATTCATCCATTTTGGGTCATTTCTACTTGATCTAATTTCTTTATACGGGATAAATGTTCTTTGGGCAGCCTGTATAGTGTTAAGAAAACTGTCATATTGATACCTCTCTTCTTCACCCCAGTCCACAGTTGATAAGTGTTCTCTAAGTCCATTATAATCTGCTAAGCGAAAATCTGGGACCATTACTGAATTATCCCTACTATCATACATCCATTCAATGCTAAAGGTAATTGACTTGTGGTCGCTTGAGCCGAGTTCCTCTGTAATTTCTAAATTATTAACAAGGGTTTCCTTGCTTGATAGAACCAAGTCAAGTAGGTTATTTCCCCTTGTAGGTTCTGTTACAAACTGCTTCAAAAAGCAATCCTGAACTACTTCTAAAAAGTCGTTAGATTCTAAATTCCCTGTCATGAAATTCCAATCAATCTGACTAAAGTTAAAGTCCCCTAGAATTACTACGTTATCGTGTCTTGTGGCCTTAACAATTTCCTCCCAAAGTAGTCTCCCTTGTTCCCTATCTAAGTTTGGAGGACGGTAAATCACGCCTAAAATCAATTTTTCACACCCCTCTGAAAATTCTATCCAGACAGACTCTGTATGTGTTAATTCAGACTTTATACCCGTTTTTATGCAACAATTTAAATGATCACGGACATAGAGTGCCACCCCACCCCCTTTCCCGATACTTCTGTCTACTTGGAACAATTTAAAACCCTGAATGTGACATTCGGCAGGCAAGTCCCGATTTTTCATATTAAACCATGTCTCAGTTATTGCAAAAACATCAATATTACCCGTACTTGCAACTAATCTCAACTCGTCCATCTTATTCCTAGCACTACGACTATTGGTGTAATATATATTTAGAGACCCTCCTTTCTCTTTACCCTTCCTGCTCATCTCTGTTTTTCCACTATACCTATTACTGTCCTTGTCATCTATTGTCACTAGCTTTCCACTATCCACCTTATTCTGCCTATTACTAGTTCTCCTACAACTTATAATATTACTACACTGGGACTTCACTAGTGAGACCTCATTTGGATTATGCAGCTCAGTTTTGGTCTCCTTACTACAGGATGGATATAGATTCATTGGAGAACATACAAAGAAGAATGACTAAAATGATTTACAGTATAAGAAATCTCCCGTATGAAGAAAGACTTAGAGCATTGAATCTCCACTCTCTGGAGAGACGTAGAATGAGGGGAGATATCATCGAGGTGTACAAGTGGATGATGGGCATAAACAAAGGAGATATTAATAAAATACTGAGGATATCGAACCAAGTAAGAACCAGAAATAACGGATTTAAATTGGATAAATTTAGATTTAGAAAGGACATAGGCAAGTACTGGTTTTCGAACAGAGTTGTAGATGCGTGGAACAATCTTCCGAGTAGGGTGATAGAGGCTAGGACCTTGGGTGGCTTTAAAAAAAGATTGGACAAATATATGAGTTGGAGGGGCTGGGTTTGATTAGTGTCGTGAGTACAGGAGTAAATTCTTAGGTAGTGGTTTTGATAAGGACCTGCCTTGTATGGGCCAGTAGGCCTTCTGCAGTGTTCCTCCATTCTTATGTTCTTATGTTCTCTGTTTTCCCCCCAAAACCCATACCACTAACTATTTCTAGTTTAAAACCCTAACAGCTCCCTCCACTGCAGTTACCAGTGCCCCCACCCCAGACCTGGATAAGTGAACCCCATCCCTGGCATACATGTCATTTCTGCCATAGAAGAGGTCCCAGTTATCAATGAATGTTACTGAATTTTCCTTACAGTATTTGTCCAGCCAGCAATTGACACCAATTGCCCTGGACAGCCATTCATTTCCAACTCCTCTCCTTGGAAAAATACCACATATGACAGGGTTCCCACCCTTCTTCCTAATTATGTCTATTGCTGACCTAAACCTGCTAGTCAGGTCCTCACTCCTATGTCTGCCAACATCGTTGCCTCCAGCACTGAGACAGATAATAGGATTGCTCCCATTACCTCTCATGATGTCGTCCAGACGGCTAACAATATCCTCCATCCCAGCCCCAGGAAAGCAAACCCTCTGTCTCCTACTCCTATCAATCAAACAGAAAGCCCTATCCATGTACCTAACCTGACTGTCCCCAACAACAACAATGTTTTTACCTTCCTTTATGTCTTTCGTCGTGACGCTCCCAGAAGTCGACTCACATTCATCGGGTAGCACGGAGAATGGGTTCGATGTTTCCACAACATTCTCCTGGGTCTTCGTTGTTTCTACCTCTCCACCCGTCCTCTTGAGCCTTAACTTTGTCCCATGCGTTTTAGCCACTGTCCAGGTTCCTTTCCTGGCTTGAGGATTCTCAACAGGAGGATTACTACGAATCCTCTTGTTTTCCTCAGTCAGTCGCTGTATCTCAAGCTTAGCTACCCTCAGTTCTTCCTTCAGCTGCTGGTAGAGTAGCTCAAGAGAGGACATCTTCTTCAGATTGACAGAGAGCACACAAGACACGTCTTATAAGAACATAAGAAAGGAGGAACACTGCAGCAGGCCTGTTGGCCCATACTAGGCAGGTCCTTCACAATCCGTCCCACTAACAGAATATTTGCTCAACCCAATTTTCAATGCTACAGAAGAAATAAGCTTTGACAATTCTACCCACTCATGCGCGAGTCCCACTCAAATCCAACCCCTCTCACTCATGAATTTATCCAACCTAAATTTGAAACTACCCAAGGTCCTAGCTTCAATAACCCTACTAGGCAGACTGTTCCACTCATCAACTACCCTATTTCCAAACCAATACTTTCCTATATCCTTTCTAAATCTAAACTTATCTAACTTGAATCCATTATTGCGGGTTCTCTCTTGGAGAGATATCCTCAAGACCTTATTTATATCCCCTTTGTTAATACCCATTTTCCACTTGTATACCTCGATCATGTCTCCCCTCATTCTACGTCTTACAAGTGAATGTAATTTTAGGGTCTTCAATCTTTCTTCGTAAAGAAGATTTCTAATGCTATGTATTAATTTAGTCATTCTACGCTGAATGTTTTCTAACGAATTTATGTCCATTCTGTAATATGGAGACCAGAACTGAGCTGCGTAATCTAGGTGAGGCCTTACTAATGATGTATAAAGCTGTAATATAACCTCTGGACTTCTGTTGCTAACACTTCTTGATATAAATCCCAGTAATCTATTTGCCTTATTACGTACGCTTAGGCATTGCTGTCTTGGTTTAAGGTTGCTGCTTACCATCACCCCAAGTCCTTCTCGCAATCTGTATGGCTAAGTTCTACGTTATTTAACTTATAAGTGCTTGGGTTATGGACACTCCCGAGCTTCAGAACCTTGCATTTATCTACATTGAACTGCATCTGCCACTTTTCTGACCACGAATTAAGTTTGTCTAAATCTTCCTGAAGTTCTATGACATCTATGTTTGAATCAATTATCCTACCTATCTTCGTGTCGTCTGCGAATTTGCTCATATCACTAGTAATTCCCTCATTAAGGTCATTGATATATATTATAAATAACAATGGGCCTAAGACTGATCCCTGTGGAACACCACTTGTTACAAGTCCCCATTCGGATTTAACCCCATTTATGCACACTCTCTGCTTCCTATTGGTGAGCCATGACTCGATCCATGACAGCACTTTTCCCCCAATGCCATGAGCTGCCACTTTCTTTAACAGTCTCTGGTGCGGTACTCTATCAAAAGCCTTACTAAAGTCTAAATAAACAATATCGAAATCTTTATCGTGATCAACAGCCTCAAAAGCTTTAACCATCCAATTGATTTTCAAAATGCTCAGAAGGTTGTATCAAGCAAGTCCATGGTTGAGAGGAATATAATAGAATCATGTTTCATTAAAAGCAGTTTTGAAAATAATATGAATATTTCTTTTGGTTTATATAAATTGGATTCATTTATAATTAATAAAATTTGGGAAGAATTTAATGATAAATTGGACTAATCTTAATTCTTGGGAAGAGTTTTAGGTCCTTTCTTATGTTCCTCTTCACAGAGTCGTGAGATGTTACGCTACTGTGAGGTGTCGTCTTTGTTAGTGTGATGTGACTGTGAGGTGTATTCTGCCTCTTTATAAGCCTTCTTTTCACGTTTCCTTTTATAGTTCCTTGATAATGTGAGCAGTCACGAAAGCGCTTGGAATTCTTCTATTTTTTCATAGTGGTTGTCTTGCATATATATATATATATATATATATATATATATATATATATATATATATATATATATATATATATATATATATATATATATATATATATATACGTATGTGTGTGTGTATACATGCATATATATATATACACACAAATATTTGAATTATGGTTGCTTCGTAAAGAGAAAATAAATGTGTCCCAGACTCTCAGAAAAGCGTATCAGTGTAGTGTCCATCCCCTGGTGGCCACTCATTCAATATGTTATGGAAAGTGTCAGGTGGCCGTGATAAAAGCTGCTATTCACTCGGGAGGTTTTCCCTGATACGAACATAAAATACTTTATGTATATAAATAATATTTCCTGTCGAAATTATTGAAATTGTTTTTCTAGGTAAATTTATGGGAATATTTAAGTAAAAGGTTGATAGGTGGACTTATAAACAATAGGGTCCTCCCTTATGTCTGTTGAAGTGTCCCTTGAAAACATGCCCCATGAGATGTGGTTCGTGTCCTCTTCTTCAGGTTACTAAAGCACGATTTTATATTTTCAATAATACATATCACATGGCTACAATGCAATTATGTGTATTTGGTAACTGATTTGAAATGAACAATTATATATCTGGAGATAACTTTAATCTAGATTTACGCTTCAGTCTCAAAGAGTAAAAAAAATAGATAAATTGAATATGGGTAGAATTAATGACAATGAAGCAGTAGTAGTAAAAGTAATAGTGATGGAGTTGGTAGTAGTAGTCACAAAAAATGGGAAACACTAGATAAAGACTTACGGTATTTATACCTACATATCAAATAAAATACTTTTATAGTAGGCTTATCTAGCCCGCCTACCCAGGAGAACTATTCAAGTGTACCAGGAGAAAAGATTGTTATATGGGATTAAAACTATAATACATAAAATCCATATATATGAAACTTCAATAGATATATATACCATATATATCAAACTACAGTAAATATTCCAACATATAAAGCAAAATATTTTTTATAGTAAGCTTATCCTAGCCAGCCTACGCAGAAGAACTGTTCAAATACTTTTAGTGGTCCTTTACACTAGCTAGCTAGGAGAATTGTCAATAGTTGTAAGTGACCATTATCATGAAAACCTGTGTTGTCTGCAGACAGAGTAACAGACAAAGTTACACTTGTTGTATTGCATGCAATCTATGTGGTAAATGGTTCCATGGATCAAATTAGATACACCTGTAGGAGAAAGTTACATCAACAACAAAATATCCTTCTTCAAGAACATGACAGCCTTTTATAACAGCTTGGGAAATAATATGGGTGGTTTGGATGGGGCTGTCTTGGAGGGCAGTGCTCCAGAGGGTGCTGGTGCTGTCCTGGTGGACAGTGCACCAGATGGGGTTGGTGTTGTCCTGGAGGACAGGGCACCAAATGGTGATAGTGGCCCTGGTGATGAAACAGGCAAAGACAATGTTATACAATTTCCAGAGGTACAAAGTAGCAATACTGTTGAGATGGAACAAAAGGGAATAATGCCTCGGTGAGTAGTGTTGACACATGACCAACAAAATTTGGTGGAGGCAGTGATGTTCGGACAGACGCTGTAGGTTGTGGGGAATTAGAAAAAAGTATACCAGTAGGGAATGCAGCCACAAAATATCCTGGCAAACAAAAATCCAATCTATGTAAATTCTGTCTTGGGTATCTGCAGGCATGGTATGGTGCATTTTTGACCATCCCAAAAAAGGCCGCACTCACACGACAACAGGAGGGTGCAACTCTTCTTCTTGTAAATTATTTCACCTTGAAATGTGTCACTCGTCAGTCCATGAAAGAAAATGCAGATCACCCAAACAATGAGAAACAAAAGAGGGGAATTAAAACCTCTCTTGAGGAGTTTTTTTAGTGCCAGGAAGAAAAAAAGACTGGCAATAAACGACAGAAATCCTACCCCAACTGAAAGCACTTCTGGAGCAGAGGCACAGTCATTGGCCTCCACTCCAGCACAACAGATATTAATGCCAGCAAACAAAGCCTCCCTAAATTCCATCAATATAACGACATTTATCTTTGTAAACATACAGGGTCTAAAACCATCAGCAAATAACAAAATACCTTACATCAAGGGACAGCTCACAGAGTCAAATGTAATATTTGCGGCTTTCACAGAGGCCCACATAAAGGATCATTTTGATAACGAAATAATGAATCTCAGGCTATAATTTGTTCAGATGCGACAGACTAAATAGGCAACAAGTGGTGTTGACCTGTAAGTCACTACTAAACACCTCAAATGATGTAGTTAAAGTTTTGACAGTAAAGATCGAAAACCAAAACATTGTCAATGTGGTTGTATTCATGCCACCTGATGCAACTTCCCAGCATTTTCAGGAACTGATTTTGAAAATTGACCACTGTGTGGAAAATCTCCCAACTCCCGCCCCAAACATCTTGCTACTTGAGACACCTAAAGTGAAGGAGTGCAAATAATGCTTTAGCCGAGATCACCCCATGAGGCAGCTCAGATGAAAATTCACACACACACGAGCAATTCAATCTCTGCACCACAATCACTGGAAAAATAAACACATAAGCAGTATAATGTGATCCTTTATTGACAACGTTTCGCCCACGCAGTGGGCTTTATCGAGTCACAGACAGATCTACCTAGATCTGTCTGTGACTCGATAAAGCCCACTGCGTGGGCGAAACGTTGTCAATAAAGGATCACATTATACTGCTTATGTGTTTATTTTTCCATTTGGTAGATCTGTCTGTGACTCGATAAAGCCCACTGCGTGGGCGAAACGTTGTCAATAAAGGATCACATTATACTGCTTATGTGTTTATTTTTCCATTGTGTCGGTATTTTATACCATTTATTTCCACCACAATCACCTTGAACCGGCAAATAATAGAGCCTACAAGACTAGAAAATACACTGGACCTCATCTTCACTAACAACAACGATTTGATATGGAATATAACCGTAAAATGTGATCAGTTATGAGGGTGCCTCCACAAAATTTAAAATCAATAACAAAAACATACAATGGGAACAAGCCAACCATGTTCTAAATAAAATAATCTGGGACGATATCCTAAACAACACGGATCCGAACCTTTGCCTAGAAAAAAATAACTCTGTGGTACGTGAGGTCTGCTCAAGGCACATTCCATTAAGAAAAAGAAAGAGGGAATGTAAACTAGAGAGAGATATTCCCTATACAGGCGAAGGCGAAGAATCACAGAGCTGCTGAGAGGGGCCAGTATATCTGAAATACGAAGGGTGGCACTGGTCAGAGAAATAGCAAAAAATCGAACATAAGCTTAATTAACCTTACAGAAGACAAAAATCTCAGTAAGAACTTAAAGCCACAAAGGAAATTGAAAGAAACCCAAAATACTTCTTCTTTATGTCAATGTAAGGAGCAAACAACATCCAGTATTGAATCCCTGTTTAGACAAGATGGGACCTACACAGATGACAGCAAAGAAATGAGTGAGATATTAAAGTCCGAATACGACTCAATGTTCACTGAGCCGTTAATCAGACTAAAGGTCGACAATCTAAATTATTTTTCTTATGACCGAGAGTTAAAATATGGTCATCTCAAAAATCTGTGATGTTATCCTAACATCACAAGACTTCGGAAAGGCAATTAATGACATGCCCATTCACTCTGCCCCAGGCCCGAACTCGTGGAACTCCGTGTTCATCAAGAACTGCAAGAAGCCCCTGTCACGTGACTTCAGCATTCTATGGAGAGGGAGCATGGTCACAAAGGTCATCCCACAGTCACTAAAAACAACAGACATAACCCCACTCCACAAAGGTGGCAGTAAACCAATTACAAAGAACTACAGACAGATAGCACTGAAATCCCATATCATAAATGCCATCAATTACACAACCCAGGGCAACATGAGTTTAGAGCAGGTCGCTCCTGCCTGTCCCAGCTACTGGATGCTTTAGAAGATAAGAAAAATGCAGTTGTACAATACACAGACCATTGTGTAATAGTCACAAAATATGTGATAAAGGAATAACAGGAAAAGTTAGTAGATGGATCTATAAGTTCCTAACAAATAGGACACAAATAGTAATAGTAAGCAGAGTAAAGTCTGAGGAAGCTACAGAGAGAAGCTCTGTTCCACAAGGCACAGTACTCCCTCGCATCCTGTTCTTCATCGTTATATCTGACATGGACAGAGCTGTAAGACATAGCTCCATGTCTTCCTTTACGGATGACACCCGAATTGCCATGACAGTGTCCTCCATCAAAGACACTGCAAGACTCCAAGCAGACATCAACCAGATCATTAAATGGGCCGCAGAAAACAAAATAAAGCTCAATGAAGATATGGAAAACTTGAGGAAATTAAAACGGTATCAGGGTATACAACAAATTCTAACCACTCAATAGAGCAAAAAAAAACTAATGTGAAGGACCTGGGAGTGATAATGTCAGAGGATCTCACCTTCAAAGACCACAACAATGAATCTACCTCATCTGCTAGAAAAATGATAGGATGGATAATGAGAACCTTCAGAACTAGGGACGTCAATCACATGATGATTTGTTTAAATCGTTTGTTCTCTCAAGGCTTGAATACTGCTGTACAGTTACTGCCCTCTTCAAGGCAGGAACAATCGCTGACCTGGAGAATGTACAGAGACCTTTCACGGCACACATAAATACAATAAAACACCTAAATTACTGGGAACGGTTGAAGTCCTTTGATTTGTAATCCTCTTACCTTCCCCTTAAGGTAAAATAAACTGGTAATCTATGCAAGATAATTCCTATTATGTACAGCTGCTTTAAATATAGATCAGAATTCTTCCCATCTTTCTCCTGGATTAAATGTAGGAAGATATAATTCTGGGAGTTTGGGCAGAGACATCTTATTTACATTACTAGGTTGGCTAACTGTCTTGTTTACACTTTTTAATTTATTTAACTACATACTTTTACAGGACAGTATGTTTTCGTATAGTTCATAATATCAATTGATTAATAATTCTATTTCTTCATAATCTCCACAATTCTCCAACAGATTTTCTTCATATTCTGTATGTACTAATTTATATGATTCATATCTATTTTCTAAAGCATTTCAATACTATTTTAATTTATGTGTTCGTAATTTCCTCGCTCATTAATTCCAAGCACTTATTATATTCCCTAGTTATATGACGTTTCCTAACATTTAATGATGATTTCATTGCTCGAATATCCATGGATTTGCCAGTTACATTAACTTGATCCGAGTTCTCCACGGTACATATATGAATCAGACCTCAAACACTTCATAAATACTGGTTTACACAAATTAAGTAGTGACACACTTTATAAAGGTAATTGTTACAATTAACCCTTGAATAAATCCTAGCCACATTTGACCTTAGCAATTACACAATTACATGAATTACACAATAAATATTAATACATTATTATTTTAATTAATTTTACGTAAACCCAAACAAGTTACGTCTTTCAGTCAAGTCACATTTAATTTATTTGATCTTCACTGATCATATCCGGTTCATGAAAACCAACGACACTACTTTTGTTAGAAATTATGTGGGCAAATTTTACAGGCAGTGTCCTGAATTAACATTTCACCCCCATAATTGTGAAGAAACTTTGGTGCATCCACCAGTTTACACTTTACTGATATTGATGTACCTCAGAGTCAAGTGGAACTTTGAGGACACCAGGTAATAATAATGTCCCTCCTTCGTGCCCACCTTCTCAGTTCATCATATCTCACACGTCTGGACCTTAAATTATTATTAGAACATATAGTTCTTAAAGTTATTTGAAAAATTATGCCAGTAACACTGACATATCCATGGATATGTATATATAGTATAATAACTAGTATCTACTAGTGTCTAATATTAAGGTATTAAATAGACCCCAATGGAAATAAGTCACTCTGTCTGACTTTTTTGGTTATCCTAGGTATTCTACACATATGCTGCTATGTATGATAATCTATGTAACTGTATTTGTGTATACCTGAATAAACTTACTTACTTTATATATATATATATATATATATATATATATATATATATATATATATATATATATATATATATATATATATATATATATATATATATATAGTTTTCACTTTATTAGGCACTCCAATGTACCTCCTCGTTAGTGCAACGCCTTAAAGCATTCAGACATGATCAAGAGGTTAAGTTGTTCAGACCGAACATTAGAATGAGTTAGAAAGGTCATCTATGTGACTTTGACCATGGAATGATTGATGATGCAACACTGCATGTTTTAAATATCTCAAAAAACGTTGATCTCCTAGGGTTTCTATGCACGACAATGTCAAAAGTTTACAGTGAATTGTGCGAAAAACACAAAACTTCCAGTGAGCGTCAGATCTGTGAACGAAAAGGCATTGATAAGGAAAGAGGCTGGACAAAAATGGCTGAGTGGTTCCAGCTGATAGGAAGGCGATAGTAACTTAAATAACCATGTGTTACGACAGTGTTATGCAAAAGTTCTCGGAACACACAAAATGTCGAAATTTGAAGTGGATGGGCTACAGCAGCAGTTTACACTGGGTTCCACTCCAGTCAGCTAACAACAGGAACGTGAGGCTACAGTCGGCACAGGCTCACCAAAACTGGGCAGTTCAAGTTTGCAAACGCGTCGAATGGTCTGACCAATCGTGATTTATCTTGCATCATGCTGATAGTAACTAGTACAATATTTGGCATGAACTTATGGAATGTGGTTGAACGGGTGATATGCAGCATGATTGTGCAGCCGACAAGTCTGCAGCAACTGCGTGATGCTATCATGCCAACATGGACCAGGATCTCTAAGGAATGTTTCCAGCAGCTTGTTGAATCCATGCCACACAGAATTCATTCTCTTCTGGGGCAAACAGGGGTTCTACCCAGTAATGGAGAGTAATGCATAATAAAGTGACATACATAAAATCTCAGAACTCAAGACAATTGAAGGTAGGACTAAAGACATTGATAGCCATGGTGCCTTCATCCTACTAATCAGATTTCTGTCTCACCCAAAGCACCCCCGTTTCTTGAGTTGCTTCCCAGCCTTTAACACTCAAACTCAAGAAATAAGACACCATTCTAAAATCCAAGTTAGAATCGTCTAGAACCTTTTCTTGTGGATTGGGAAAATATGCATACATACAATCCTACATACGTACATGCATATATTCATACATGTAAACATACATTCGTACACACAAACAAACATACATAAATGAAAATGCTTTAGTACAATAAATATTTTCAAGTGCACAGGGTAGTGGAATGAGATTTCTTGCTGGATTATATCTCATGGCCTTCACAAATGTTTAGATTGGTTCAGTAGTACTACATAAGAATAACAACTTCGCTGAGTTCATAATCGCCTCAAAACCTGCCCAAACATTCAATGTTTACTTGCTTATAAAAGGATCTAGTCTTGTAAGGCTGATTTCTATTTATCAAAGGAAATCTTAATTAAGAGTAAATATGATTCCAATGCTGTGCTTACATTTTCATACATTTTTCATAAATAATGACATTTTATTAAGGGCGGTTCATAGCTCAAACGCAGAAATCTCTGAGAGTATTAAATTACTGTTCTAAAAAAATAAATAATTTTCAGAAAAATCACTGAAAAAACTGAAGGTTTTATTTATGTGTAGCTCGCTACATATTTTGTTTTCTATCATGAAATTTGAGAGGCAGATAATTAAAACTTTTTATGCTGTAAATTTTTAATAAATACTAAAAAAAATTAGTTTTTGAGGTAGTACGTAAAATTATTTAATTTTTTTTTATTTAGCATTGCTTTTTGTTCTGTGCAATCGGAATATCTAACATATCAATATATATATTAGGCAATACAAAAATGATGAGTTAATTTTAATGAAGATATAGTCACAATACTTAGCCTTGCCAATTAGAGATTGTAACAAATTCGCATGATCACATTCACCTATTCACATAAACATTCCAGGATATGCATGTGTGCACATTCAAACATGCAAAAATACCAATGCACACATTCATGGTAAAATCCCCATGTAAAATTTCTCAAGCATATACACACATGAATCCAAACATGTACTTATACACACGCATCTCTGCACACATTACACGCACACAACCACGTGCAAACATCTACATCCAGATTCCCACATCTATATGCTTGAATCCACATCTTCCCTACATATTCATGATCTTTCCATCCTAAATTACCACAACCCAACGCTCCTACTAGCCATAACATCCACCAATACTAACTCTCACAAAATCCATACACAAAAGCACACACTCTCTGTATGAATTGCCTACGTTATGTATACAATACTTACCTAAAACCATAACTAACCACTTCCCCCACTAACCTTTCACCCACATTAATTCTACTCAGTACATCACCCTACTAGTCTCTTATAAATTACATTATCCTTAGATGACCATGTGAAGATAATCAGCGCAGCGCTGAATACAGCAGTATTCACCGTGCACCCAACCATCAGCTCACCTTGTGTCCCAGACTTGTTTGTTTACTCTCAGTCTTCCAGGCTCACCTCCTCCTCCTTAACCACTTCACTGGAATTCGCTGCCCAGCTCATGTTGAGGCAAGTTGTCTGGTGCCTGCCATCTGGTGTTACCTTAGCAAAACCATGGTATTTTCAGCACAAAATGGCGACAACATACCGGCGCAGGGTAAACACTGTTTGTGTTGAACTGATAAAATGGAATGTGTACTCAACAACTGCGGCAGTGGTCTTGCCTATGATTCTGCGAGACACATATGGTATTGACAACATGGACATTAACGGAATAGCACTCAACAGAAGTACCAGAATATTCGTCAAGCTGTCATCCACCGGCGTTTATGAGAGGTTGGTCGACAAGTTTGAAGATGTATGTATGTCGATCAATGCTACACTGGAGGTCAAGATGAAGGACGTATCGAAGCATTATACGTGGGTTAAATTACGAAATTTACCTTTTGAAGCTGATGAACACGATGTGAGAAATACGTTAAAGGAATACGTTGTCATACACTTTGCTTTGATGGGACGGTGGACGGAAGGAATCTACGAAGGGGTCCCAGAAGGATCCTTCAACCTCAAGATGACCTTAAGGAGGGTGATACCATTGTACGTGGTTATGGAGGACTTTAGGACACAGGTTTATGTGACCTATGCGGGTCAGCGAAGAACGTGTCGACTATGTGGGTCATACGGTCATATAGCTGCAGAGTGTGAAATAAGACAGGGACAATCTTATGAGTCAAGAAATGTGGTTGTGGAGCAGGTGGTGGAGTGACATAGTGACAGCCACTGAGGAAAAGTGTCTAACGTTGCCCCCTGTGTCGCAGGAGGCAGAGGAAAAACTGTGGGAAGCAAGAGTAACATGGACTTGGATATATCTGATGAATTACCAGAGGAAATACGTTTTTTTTTGGGATGATCCCACAGATGAAGCGGTGCTGGAAGCTAGTGAAGCTGTGGAGAAATTAATGGAGGATGTGGGAGAGGTGTTGGGGAGGGAGTAGGGAAGAGTTGTATGAAAACTCTGAATGTACAGGCTACTGTGCACAAAGAGGATACGGTGTCAGATATGGAAACTGGTGCTGAATCGCGGAAGCGATCCATGGGTCGTATTGGAGATGATGTACTCACGCCTGACCAGAGGTCTGGTAAAAAGACATGGGTAGAGGTACAACAAAGAGGGGGGAAAGGGAGCTGCTGGGGCAATAAGTATGCAGAACAATGGTAAAATGATGGGAGCAGTGAAACCCTCAATGCTAAACGTGTGTAAGTCTAAGGGTAAGCCACCTCTATCCTATTCAAGTGTGTCACGTTTAACGTGAATGGCTTGAAAGCCGAAGTAAAGAGAAAATGGGTTCAGATGACTTTGAAAGATACATGGTGGAGCACAATTTTAGGTATGGTAGGGATTTGTTGTTGCAAGGATACAGAGTGTATGGGCGTAATTCGGGTAGTTTTAAGGGTGGGGTGGCGGTAGTCGTGAGAGAGACCAGTCCCTTTCAGTTACTCACTTGGGAGGAGGGAGGTGGGGGACGGATTGTGAGGGTTGATGGAGTGTGGGGGGATGAGAGTAACTTTCATGGGAGAATTTATATGCCTGCAGTTAGGAACAGAAAGGTCAAAGAAGATTTCGTGAGGGAACAGTTAGTTTATTATATGGGAGGATTGGCTGAGGTAACAATCGTCGGAGGCGATTGGAATTGTGTTATAAGGAAAATAGATGTTGAACCTAGTGAAGCGTGGTGTGTATTGGGTCTTTTGAGGGATGTGTTGGGAAGTGCGGGGGTGAGGGATGTGGTGGGAACTGGGTGGAGTGTGGATCATACCTTTATCAGACGGGGATATGCTGCTCGATTGGACAGGGTTTATGTGTCAGAGGTGGTATCGGTGGGGGTGATCAGGTGTGTAGATGTCGGATTTTCGGATCATAGAGGTGTGCTGGTAAAGAGGATCGGCAATGGAAATTTGGGTTACAGAAGTATTTGGAGGAACAGCTAGAGATATGTTATGAGGGAGGAAGAGGTACACAGTTGGGAGAAGTGAGGGATATCAAAGAGAGATTGCGGGAGTTACAAAATGAAAAGTTTAATGTGATAAGGTTACGGGCGGGTATGGATGATGTCTTGTGTAGCATTAGTCAAAAAGAGGGATGAGGGTGTGACTATTAGTGTTTTAGGGGTCTGTCCATGATGTGTGCAGACTATAAGATATTTGCAAAAATATTAGGGAATAGAATGAAAAGGGTGTTAGGAAAGGTGATTGAGGTAGGGCAATATGGAATACCTGGCAGGTGTATGAATCAAGGACAAGCTAGGATAAGGGATTTCATCGAGAGTAGCAGAGGGGGGTGTATTAGCTTCAGACTGGCAAGCAGCATAGGGAAATGTTGTAGATGATCATGAAGAAGCAAGGGTTTGGCGATGAGATAGTTGAATGGGCGAAGTTGCTGTACAAGGATGCATGTGTACGGGTACAAGTTAATGGTCTGGTGGGAAGGGAAGTGTGAATGGGGAAAGGTCTGCGGCAGGGATGCCCCTTGTCTCAGATTCTTTTTGCGTGTTTGCAGAATCCTCTATACAGTTTGATAAAGGTAGGGGTATGGGAGGGACCAGAGGGTATTGGGCAAGAGGGTGGGATAGTAGGATACATGGATGACACTACTGTATTGATAAGGAGAGAGGAAGGGCTGTGCTGTGTGGGGAGGATTATAGAAGTTTTTGGCAAGGCAACGAGGTTGGTCTTTAATATGGCAAAGTCTAAGCTGTTGGAGGTGGGATCTTTGGGTGGCATGGGGATGAGGTATGGTTGGCCGGTTGTTGAGAGGGGTCAAGATTTGTGGAGTGTTTTTTTATGAATGATGTCAGTGAGGCACGGAGAGTGAATGCTGAAGTGATTGCAAGTGGGGCATTACGAAGGATGGGAGGGTGGAGGACGGGGGAATTAACCCTTCAGCAGCGTGTAGTAGTGGTCAATGCATTAGTCTATAGCAAGTTATGGCACGTGGCTGTTGTGTTTCCGTGTTAAGTGAGGATGTGATTGAATTGGATCCGGTTTAAGGTATGTGTGGGGTTTTGGGAAACATTGGATACAGAAAGAAATTGTCATGAAAAGGAGGGGAATGGGGGGACTGGGGCTTATAAATATAAGAAGTCAGCTTAGGGGCTTGTATGTAAAGCAATGCTACCTCAGGAAGGGGGGAAACGGGGAAGACGGGTGGAAAAGGTTATGAATGAATTGAAAAGGTGGTGGAGGGAATAGGAGCTTCTGAAGTGTAGCGATATGCTAAGAGGTATGTTGGCAGTGAAAGACCCTCGGGGTATTACAGCAAGAATGCTGGGGAACGTAGGGGAGGGTGTGGATGTGATGGCAGGGAAGGCAGTGTTTCCAGTTTATAACTGGAAAGAAATATGGGATGGGTTGAGACGTTTGAAGTTGAGGTCTAGGGCGCGTGAGTTAGTCTATAGGTTTTTACATGGGGTAGTCACATCCAAAGCTGTGTTATGCAGAATGAGACTGGCAGTAATGCCCAGTTGCTATAGGTGTGGGGGGAAGGATACTGCTTATCATGCAGTATACTTCTGTGCATGTTTGGAGAATTTAAGGTCATGGTTGGGAGGGGTAATCCGGATGATGGGGGGGTGGGTGTAATCAACACCTTGAGGGTGCTGTGTTTGGATGTTGGAGGGGTGCGGGAGGATTTTAGGAGGGCTATAATGTATGTTGCCGTAGATTACATAACTGTAGCTTGGAATTTGAGGGAGGAACATGGGGGAGTTCGTTTGAAGGCTATAACAGCTAATATATATAGAACAAAATGTAGGAACAGGGTTTTGTATGGTGAAAGACGGGATAGGTTTTTTCTGGAGAGTTATAGAAGTGTGACGGTGGAAGGGCTTTTAGCGGGTGGGGAGAGACTGAAAGGGAGAAAGAGGTACCTTAGAAGTGACTGGTCTCGGGAGGATGGGGGTTGAGTAATTTGTGTGGTGTGTTGGAGATGTGTGTGGAAGGACATGAAAAAGTGAGAGGGAGGGGGGGTGGTAGTTATGACGGAGAACTTTCCTGCTTGCCCTTGTTTTGAGGGCAGTAGGAGCTGACTTGTGACATAAGTGGTAGGGGGTTTTGATAGAATGAGTGTGATTTTGGACACAAGACTAAGGAAGGGGGTGAAGGGAGGGGGGGTTCTTTAAGGTTTTCGGGGAAATATAGAGGTGGCTTACCTGCGACAAGTGGAACTTTTTGAGTTTTACGGTTTTTGTAGGACACCTGATGCAGGAGGAACAATATTTGCACTGACGAGATGTTATCACTTGAACAGGTTTAAATGTGTTTAAGGACATCCATTCAATGATGATACATGATAATACAAGTTTAAAGCATAATTGTGAAAGCTTTTTATTGGCCTGTCTCTAAAATGTTTTTATGGTTATCTTTCATATGTGTTAGGGCGCTTTCTTTGTATTGATTTGTAAGTGGGGAAATATATTTTTTTTAGGAGACTTTTATTAGTTATAAGTTTGGAGGTCAAAGGAGGTACTATCTTCGAATAATAGGTACATACTTGGAAGTATGTGTACGATATATAGGCTCCGTACTATACATGGTATATATGAGGGTTACCTGTTATGGTGATTTTGTGTAATATATTTGTCTTATTTTTGTTAAAAACACACTTTTTTTCTACTTGTTTTATGTACAAAACAAACTTATATTGTTTAGTATAATAAAGTCCTTATATTGGTTTCTACGTGCTATAGGGGATATCAGTCAGGTCATAAATCTGTCACTTCCAAGGGAAAGAAAGAACTGGTCGTTTTGACAATGTATTTACAATGTATGCGCCTTGTATTATGTAAGGGTGATCACACTGACAATGACACTGTCTTATAATAATAACACTATTTATGGGGAATGGGGGGATTTCATTATGTAAATAAGTTGTAATTGGTGGCCTATATGTATTGCAAGGAGTACTATTTTTGTGTGTTATGGGGTTTTAGGGGATTTCTTAGTATGGATTGCATTTGTTGGATAACATCAATGCACAGAAAGGGTCTTGAGTACACATTACAGAATGGGGTTCTGTATATAGTGGAGAAGGATTTGTTGGATGGATTAATATGGATTTTTGTGAAAGTCCTTGATATGTTAATTTATTGTATGTCATGTTTTTTTTTAAATAAAATAATAAAAAACTTCACTGCTATATTACATCCTCAGCATATCTGTGATCTAACTGTCCATCCTATCCCGCTAACCAACATCATCTACAATATTCACCCACCACATCGTCCACTACCATATTCCCACCACCATGCTCCAACAATATCGCCCACCGCAATCATTACCCATTACTAACCCCTGCCAACAAGTCACTATTATTCCCCACCACTATCACCCACAATTCGCTATACCATCCCCAACACCATCATTTACCATCACCCACTGCCAACCTCCACTATTGCTCTTCCAATCTTCCCCGAAAGCAAGGAACATTGCCTCTTCATAGCGAACATTGTCCTATAACGTCCTAGATCACTCCCATTTCCTAGATCAGAAAAATGCAGCAAAAATCAACATTGAAGAAATGGAAGACGTTGCCGAAAAATCTAATATGGGGACAACGTATCTTTTAATGTAGGACTTTATTAACTCGAGATATCAAAGCGAAATGTTGTCCCAGAAACTATTTTTCTGCAACAAGGATCTTCAGTAATGTCGGTAGTACCCCATTTTGAACCCGGGAATTAACCAGTTTTGAACCCACATCACTATGACTGTTGGGTTACCGGAGGATAAAAGTGATGCATACGAATGAATACAGAAATCATTATAAAAAGACTAACAGTGAAGTTCGGGAGTGATGTGCGAATGGTGAGCATGATATTCAACATAGTCAACATTTTCTAAGAGGCAATAACTGCATAATAATAATAAAAAAGAGGTTGAGGGGATCTCTAATGGTTAGGACTTAACAGAGATTTGAGGAAATGAGAAATCAGAAATGTGAAGACATCAAAGAGTGAGTAATAGGAAAGCTAATAACTGGGGAAGAGACTCAGTCACTAGGTACAATAAACCTGTAAAGAAAGATGTAAGAAACATAAGAGCTACAGTGAACGGTCACAGATCAAGCCAAACACTTTATAAAAAGGTCCAACACAAAGCTATTGGCTCCTTTAGAGAGCTGGGATCCTTGACTAGAATTATATGTATAAAAGTCACAGCTTATTAATGCACCAATGATAAATCTAATGACTCAGATGTATGGAGGGCATGATTTATTAATTAAAAAAGGAGAAATATATTGGTTAGTTTGCATGGAGGGCATAGCATATTTATGCAGCAATGAGGAATCTATCAGCTAAGAACATTAAGACCACCATAAGGGCAAGAGGCAGAAATAAACTTGTCATGTTGTAAATAGAATTCACCACTGGGAAAAAAACGGATACAGGGAGAAATTAGCTATGAAACTAAGATGAAGTAAAAAAAACATCAGGTGTACTAGTTACGAGTACATCAGGACTCGTGGTGGTACTAGTAGCAAACCTGGAGTACATCAGAACTCGTGGTGCTGCTCGTGGAAGACCTGGAATACACCAGGACTCGTGGTGCTGCTCGTAGCAGACCTGGAGTACACCAGGACTTGCGGTGCTTCTCATAGTACAAATGAACTTTCACCCATCGACCTCATACTTACTCAAACCATCAAAAACACTCACACTCTCATACCCACATACTCACACCAAACACGCTCATACCCTAATACTCACACCGAACAGGACACATGCCCTCATACCCTAATACCCCACACGAAAACGCTCATACCTTCATTTCCTAATAATCACACTAAGCACTCTCATACCCATCATACCGTAATACTCTCATACCATTAACAATGTTCACCCATAGCTTCACACCTTCCACTCACACCCACACACCCTATACTTGCAACACTAACTTACCCAAACTTACAGCCTTACACCCGGACCCTAAGAAACTCGCAACTCTTTCACATACACACACACACACACACACACACACACACACACACACACACAGTGAAGAGGTAGTAGCGACTAGTGAAGAGGCGAGGCCAAGAGATATGACTCGACCCCTGCAACCACAATTAGGTGAGTACAAATGAGTACAAATAGGTGAGTATGCAAACACATATATATACACACACCTCAGATTGGACGCATGTGACGAGCGGGGTTCCACTAGTGTCAGTCCGAGGGCCAGTGCTGTTTCTGGTATATGCGAATGACATGACGGAAGGGATAGATTCACAGGTGTCCATGTTTGCAGACGATGTGAAGCTAATGCGGAGAATCCAATCGGATGAGGATCAGGTAGGACTACAAAGAGATCTGGACAGGCTTCAAGCCCGGTCCAACAAGTGGCTCGTGGAGTTTAACCCCACCAAGTGCAAAGTGATGAAGATTGGGGAAGGTCAAAGAAGACCGCAGACGGAGCACACATTAGGGAGGCCAAAGACTGCAAACCTCACTCAAGGAAAAGGATCTTGGGGTGAGTATCATACCGAGCACATCATTTAAGGCCCACATCAACCAAATTATTTGCTTCAGCATATGAGCGCATTGCAAACCTATGCATAGCATTTTGATCTCAGATTAAAGAGTCATTCAAGACACTGTGCGCTGTGTACGTCTGGTCCATATTGGAGTGTGTCGCACCATTAACGAACCCACATCTGAACAACCATGTTAAGAAAGTAGAGAACGTGCAAAGGTTTGCAACAATACTATTCCCGGAGCTCAGGGATTAGTCTTATTGCAAAGGAAACAGGTTAAGAGAAGCCAATCTGACGACACTGGAGGACAGGAGGGAGAAAGGTAACAAATAACAAAATATAAAAAAAATGAAAGGAATTAACAAGGTGGATAGGGACAGATTGTTTCGAAGATGGGACACAGCAACAATAAAAACACACACAATGTAACACCCCAGAACACTCAAACAGTTACACTCACCACCTACATTCTCCCTAACACACCCTCATTCTCTCACATGTTAGGAAGTATTTCTCCAGTCACAGAGTTGTCAGGAAGTGGAATAGTCAGGAAAGTGATGTAGTGGAGGAAGGAATCATACATAGCTTTAAGACGAGGTATGATAAAGCTCATGGAGCAGGGAGAGAGAGGGGACCTAGTAGCGATCAGTGAAGAGACGGGGCCAGGAGCTGAGTATCGACCCCTGCAACCACAAATAGATGAGTACACACACTCTCATTCTCACAATGCATCTTCGCATCCACCCCATACACTCAAACTTCTACACACACTCAGTCTCACGTCGAACACACTCCCTCACCCTCACACTCTCTCATCCAACCCTCACAATCTCACTTCCACACAGCGAAAACCTCGCACACACCACACCACACACACACACACACACACACACACACACACACACACACACACACACACACACACACACACACACACACACACACACACACACAACCTTCACTCGCTGAAACTATAACAGTAACTGTCGCCACCTTTCACCATAACAGCTGCTGATTTGCTCAATAATGGCATAGTCAGCTCTCTGACGTGTCTAATTTGTCATGAGATTTATGTAAAATTTATTTAAACTGCATTTGGTGACAGTAAGGTACATGTTTACGTTACATTGGATTTATGATATAGATCTGAAAATAAGGAGAAACCAAGGTGTCAAAATATGAGATGATAAGAATAGCCCATCACGATTAATTATTTTTTATAAGCTAAATGCTGTCAATTATGGCTCCAATATATATATATATATATATATATATATATATATATATATATATATATATATATATATATATATATATATATATATAAAACGAGAAGAAGAAAAACTTTATAAAACTGGGTTGTCTGAATGTGCGTGGATGTAGTGCGGATGATAAGAAAGAGATGATTGCCGATGTTATGAATGAAAAGAAGTTGGATGTCCTGGCCCTAAGCGAAACAAAGCTGAAGGGGGTAGGCGAGTTTCAGTGGGGAGAAATAAATGGGATTAAGTCAGGAGTATCTGAGAGAGTTAGAGCTAAGGAAGGGGTAGCAATAATAATGAAGGATCAGTTATGGAAGGAAAAGAGGGAATATAAATGTGTAAATTCAAGGATTATGTGGATTAAAATAAGGGTCGGATGCGAAAAGTGGGTCATAATAAGCGTGTATGCACCTGGAGAAGAGAGGAGTGTAGAGGAGAGAGAGAGATTTTGGGAGATGTTAAGCGAATGTATAGGAACTTTTGAACCAAATGAGAGAGTAATTGTGGTAGGGGACCTAAATGCTAAAGTGGGAGAAACATGCAGAGAGGGTGTAGTAGGTAAGTTTGGGGTGCCAGGTGTAAATGATAATGGGAGCCATTTGATTGAACTTTGTATAGAAAGGGGTTTTGTTATAGGTAATACATATTTTAAGAAAAAGAGGATAAATAAGTATACAAGATATGATGTAGGGCGTAATGACAGTAGTTTGTTGGACTATGTATTGGTAGATAAAAGACTGTTGAGTAGACTTCAGGATGTACATGTTTATAGAGGGGCCACAGATATATCAGATCAATTTTTAGTTATAGCTACAGTGGGAGTAAAAGGTAGATGGGATACAAGGAAAATAGAATCAGTAAGTATAAGAGAGGTGAAGGTTTATAAACTAAAAGAGGAGGCAGTTAGGGTAAGATATAAACAACTATTGGAGGATAGATGGGCTAGTGAGAGTGTAGGCAATGGGGTCGAAAATGTATGGGGTAGATTTAAAAATGTAGTGTTAGAGTGTTCAGCAGAAGTTTGTGGTTACAGGCGAGTAGGTGCGGGAGGGAAGAGGAGCGATTGGTGGAATGATGATGTAAAGAGAGTAGTAAGGAGAAAAAGTTAGCATATAAGAGGTTTTTACAAAGTAGAAGTGATGCAAGGAGGGAAGAGTATATGGAGAGAAAAGAGAGGTTAAAGAGTGGTGAAGCAATGTAAAAGAGAGCAGATGAGAGAGTGGGTGAGATGTTATCAGCAAATTTTGTTGAAAATAAGAAAAAGTTTTGGAATGAGATTAATAAGTTGAGGAAGCCTAGAGAACACATGGATTTGACAGTTAAAAATAGGAGAGGAGAGTTATTAAATGGAGAGTTAGAGGTATCGGGAAGATGGAGAGAATATTTTGAGGATTTGTTAAATGTTGATGAAGACAGGAAGCTGTGATTTCGTGTGTAGGGCAAGGAGGAATAACATCTTGTAGGAGTGTGGAAGAGCCAGTTGTGGGTGTAGGGAAGTTCGTGAGGCAGTGGGTAGAATGAAAGGGGTAAGGCAGCTGGGATTGATGGGATAAAGATAGAAATGTTAAAAGCAGGTGGGGATATAATTTTGGAGTGGTTGGTGCTATTATTTAATAAATGTATGGAAGAGGGTAAGGTACCTAGGGATTGGCAGAGAGCGTGTATTGTTCCTTTGTATAAAGGCAAAGGGACAAAAAAGAGTGCAAAAATTATAGGGAATAAGTCTGTTGAATGTACCTGGTAAAGTGTATGGTAGAGTTATTATTGAAAGAATTAAGAGTAAAACAGAAAGCAGGATAGCAGATGAACAAGGGGCTTTAGGAAAGGTAGGGGTGTGTAGACCAAGTGTTTACAGTGAAACATATAGGTGAACAGTATTTGGATAAGGGTAAAGATGTTTTGTGTCATTTATGGATTTGGAAAAGGCGTATGATAGGGTAGATAGGGGGGCAATGTGGCAGATGTTGCAGGTGTATGGAATAGGAGGAAGGTTACTGAAAGCAGTGAAGAGTTTTTATGAGGATAGTGAGGCTCAGGTTAGAGTGTGTAGGAGGGAAGGGGACTATTTCCCAGTAAAAGTGGGCCTTAGACAAGGATGTGTGATGTCACCGTGGTTGTTCAATATATTTATAGATGGGGTTGTAAGAGAAGTGAATGCGAGGGTCTTGGCAAGAGGTGTTGGGCTAAAAGATAAAGAAGCAAATACAAAGTGGGAGTTGTCACAGTTGCTTTTTGCTGATGACACTGTGCTTTTGGGAGATTCTGAAGAGAAGTTGCAGAGGTTGGTGGATGAATTTGGTAAGGTATGTAGAAGAAGAAAATTGAAAGTGAATATAGGTAAGAGTAAGGTGATGAGGATAACAAAAAGATTAGGTAACGAAAGATTGAATATCAGATTGGAGGGAGAGAGTATGGAGGAGGTGAATGTATTCAGATATTTGTGAGTGGACATGTCGGCGGATGGGTCTATGAAGGATGAGGTGAATCATAGAATTGATGAGGGGAAAGGGTGAGTGGAGCACTTCGAGTCTGTGGAGACAAAGAACCTTGTCCATGGAAGTAAAGAGGGAATGTATGAGAGTATAGTTATACCAACGCTCTTATATGGGTGTGAAGCATGGGTGATGAATGTTGCAACGAGGAGAAGGCTGGAGGCAGTGGAGATGTCATGTCTGAGGTCAATGTGTGGTGTGAATAAATGCAGAGAATTCGGAGTTTGGAAATTAGGAGGAGGTGCGGGGTTACCAAAACGATTGTCCAGAGAGCTGATGAGGGGGTTTTTGAGGTGGTTTGGACATGTAGAGAGAATGGAACGAGACAGAGTGACTTCGAGAGTGTATAAATCTGTAGTGGAGGGAAGGAGGGGTAGGGTCGGCCTAGGAAAGGTTGGAGGGAGGGGTAAAGGAAGTTTTGTGTGCGAGGGGCTTGGACTTCCAGCAAGCATGTGTGAGCGTATTTGATAGGAGTGAATGGAGGCATATGTTTTAATACTTGACGTGCTGTTGGAGTGTGAGCAAAGTAACATTTATGAAGGGATTCAGGAAACCGGCAGGCCGGACTTGAGTTCTGGAGATGGGAAGTACAGTGCCGGCACTCTGAAGGAGGTGTTAATGTGCAGTTTTATAACTGTAGTGTAAAGCACCTTCTGGCAAGACAGTGATGGAGTGAATGATGATGAAAGTTTTTCTTTCGCCACCCTGCCTTGGTGGGAATCGGCTGATGTGTTAAAAATATATATATATATATATATATATATATATATATATATATATATATATATATATATATATATATATATATATATATATATATATTATATATATATTATTTTTTATTAACACATCGGCCGATTCCCACCAAGGCAGGGTGGCCCGAAAAAACTTTCGTCATCATTCACTCCATCCCTGTCTTGCCAGAAGGGTGCCACTACAGTTATAAAACTGCAACATTAACATCCCTCCTTCAGAGTGCAGACACTGTACTTCCCATCTCCAGGACTCAAGTCCCGCCTGCCGGTTTTCCTGAATCCCATCATAAATGTTACTTGCTCACACTCCAACAGCACGTCAAGTATTAAAACCATTTGTCTCCATTCACTCCTATCAAATACGCACACGCATGCTTGCTGGAAATCCAAGCCCATCGCACAAACCTCTTTACCCTCCCTCCAACCTTTCCTAGGCCGATCCCTACCCCGCCTTCCCTCCACTACAGATTTATACACCCCGAGGTCATTCTGTTTCGTTCCATTCTCTCTACATGTCCGAACCACCTCAACAACCCCTCCTCAGCCCTCTGGATAATAGTTTTGGTAATCCCGCACCTCCTCCTAATTTCCAAACTCCGAATTCTCTGCATTATATTCACACCACACATTGACCTCAGACATGACATCTCCACTGCCTCCAGCCTTCTCCTCGTTGCGACATTCATCACCCATGCTTCACACCCATATAAGTGTGTTGGTATAACTATACTCTCATACATTCCCCTCTTAACATCCATGGACAAAGTTCTTTGTCTCCACAGACTCCGAAGTGCTCCACTCACTCTTTTCCCCTCATCAATTCTATGATTCACCTCATCCTTCATAGACCCATCTGCTGACATGTCCACTCCCAAATATCTGAATACATTCACCTCCTCCATACTCTCTCCCTCCAATCTGATATTCAATCTTTCGTTACCTAATCTTTTTGTTATCCTCATCACCTTACTCTTACCTATATTCACTTTCAATTTTCTTCTTCTACATACCTTACCAAATTCATCCACCAACCTCTGCAACTTCTCTTCAGAATCTCCCAAAAGCACAGTGTCATCAGCAAAAAGCAACTGTGACAACTCCCACTTTGTAGTTGATTCTTTGTATTTTAACCTCACACCTCTTGCCAAGACCCTCGCATTCACTTCTCTTACAACCCCATCTATAAATATATTGAACAACTACGGTGATATCACACATCCCTGCCTAAGGCCTACTTTTACCGAGAAATAATCTCCCTCTCTCCTACACACTCTAACCTGTGCCTCACTATCCTCATAAAAGCTCTTCACTGCTTTCAGTAACCTACCTCCTATTCCATACACCTGCAACATCTGCCACATTGCCCCCCTATCCACCCTATCATACGCCTTTTCCAAATCCATAAATGACACAAAAAACTCTTTACCCTTATCCAAATACTGTTCACCTATATGTTTTACTGTAAACACTTGGTCGACACACCCCCTACCTTTCCTAAAGCCACCTTGTTCATCTGCTATTCTGCTCTTCGTCTTACTCTTAATTCTTTCAATAATAACTCTACCATACACTTTACCTGGTATACTCAACAGACTTATTCCCCTATAATTTTTGCACTCTCATTTGTCCCCTTTGCCTTTATACAAAGGAACAATACACGCTCTCTGCCAGTCCCTAGGTACCTTACCCTCTTCCATACATGTATTAAATAATAGCACCAACCACTTCAAAACTATATCTCCGCCTGCTTTTAACATTTCTACCTTTATCCCATCAATCCCAGCTGCCTTACCCCCTTTCATTCTACCCACTGCCTCACGAACTTCCCCCACACTCACAACTGGCTCTTCCACACTCCTACAAGATGTTATTCCTTCTTGCCCTATACACGAAATCACAGCTTCCCTGTCTTCATCAACATTTAACAACTCCTCAAAATATTCTCTCCATCTTCCCGATACCTCTAACTCTCCATTTAATAACTCTCCTCTCCTATTTTTAACTGTCAAATCCATTTGTTCTCTAGGCTTCCTCAACTTATTAATCTCACTCCAAATTTTTTTCTTATTTTCAACAAAATTTGTTGATAACATCTCACCCACTCTCTCATTTGCTCTCTTTTTACATTGCTTGACCACTCTCTTAACCTCTCTTTTTCTCTCCATATACTCTTCCCTCCTTGCATCACTTCTACTTTGTAAAAACCTCTCATATGCTAACTTTTTCTCCCTTACTACTCTCTTTACATCATCATTCCACCAATCGCTCCTCTTCCCTCCCGCACCCACTCGCCTGTACTGCAGTACTGCTAGTGTACTGCAGGTGCAGGATGAACACTAGTGTACTGCAGGTACAGGACGAACACTAGTGTACTGCAGGAGCATGATGAACATTAGTGTACTGCAGGAACAGGATGCACACTAGTGTACTGCAGGAGCAGGACGAACACTAGTGTACTGCAGGAGCAGGATGAACACCTGTGCACTGCAGGTGCAGGATGAACACTAGTGTACTGCAGAAGCAGGATGAACACTAGTGTACTGCAGGAGCAAGATGAACACTAGTGTACTGCAGGAGCAGGATGAAACCCTGTGTACTGCAGGTGCAGGATGAACACTAGTTTACTGCAGGAGCCGGATGAACACTATTGTACTGCAGGAGCAGGGTGAACATCTGTGTACTGAAGGAGCGGGATGAACACTAGTGTACTGCAGATGCAGGATGAACATCTGTGCACTGCAGGTGCAGGATGAACACTAGTGTACTGCAGGAGCAGGACGAACACTAGTGTACTGCAGGAGCAGGATGAACACTAGTGCACTGCAGGAGCAGGATGAGCACTAGTGTACTGCAGGAACAGGGTGAACACCTGTGTACTGCACGGACATAACGAACACCTGCCTACTGCACTGCAGGTTGAACACTAGTGCACTGCAGGCGCAGGATGAACACTAGTGTACTGCAGGTACAGGACGAACACTAGTGTACTGCAGGAGCAGGATGAACACTAGTGTACTGCAGGAACAGGATGAACACTAGTGTACTGCAGGTACAGGACGAACAATAGTGTACTGCAGGAGCATGATGAACATTAGTGTACTGCAGGTACAGGACGAACACTAGTGTACTACAAGGAGCAGGATGAACACCTGTGTACTGCAGGAGCAGGATGAATACTAGTGTACTGCAGGAGCAGGATGAACACTAGTGTACTGCACGTACAGGACGAATACCTGTGCAATGCACTTCAGAATGAACACTAGTGTACTGCAAGTGCAGGATGAACACCTGTGCACTGTAGGTGCAGGATGAACACTAGTGTACTGCAGGAACATGGTGAAAACCTGTGTACCGCAGGTGTAGGATGAACACTAGTGTACTGCAGGTGCAGGATGAACACTAGTGTACTGCAGGAACAGGACGAACACCAGTGTACTGCAGGAGCAGGAGGAACACTAGTGTACTGCAGGAACAGGATGAACACCTGTGTACTGCAGGTGCAGGATGGACACTAGTGTACTGTAGGAGCAGGATGAACACTAGTGTACTACAGGTAAAGGACGAATACTAGTGTACTGCAGGAGCAGGATGAACACCTGTGTACTCCAGGAGCAGGATGAACACCAGTGTACTGCAGGTGCAGGATTAACACTAGTGTACTGCAGGAGCAGGATGAACTCGAGTGTACTGAAGGTGCAGGATGAACAGTAGTGTAGTGCAGGTGCAGGATGAACACCAGTGTACTGCAGGTACAGGACGAACACAAGTGTAGTGCAGGTGCAGGATGAACTCTAGTGCAGCTGCAGGATGAACACTAGTTTACTGCAGGAGCAAGATGAACACTAGTGTACTGAAGGTGCAGCACAAACACTAGTGTACTGCAGGAGCAGGAGGAATACTAGTGTATTGCAGGAACAGGATGAACATCTGTGTACTGCAGGTGCAGGATGGACACTAGTGTACTGTAGGAGCAGGATGAACACTAGTGTACTACAGGTACAGGACGAATACTAGTGTACTGCAGGAGCAGGATGAACACCTGTGTACTGCAGGAGCAGGATGAACACTAGTGTACTGAAGGTGCAGGATGAACACTAGTGCAGGTGCAGGATGAACACCTGTGTACTGCAGGTACAGGACGAACACAAGTGTAGTGCAGCTGCAGGATGAACCCTAGTGTAGTGCAGCTGCAGGATGAACACTAGTGTAGTGCAGCTGCAGGATGAACACTAGTGTAGTGCAGGTGCAGTATGAACATATGTGTACTGCAGGTGCATGCTGAACACTAGTGTACTGCAGGTACAGGACGAACACTAGTGTACTGCAGGTGCAGAATGAACACCAGTGTACTGCAGGTGCAGAATGAACACTAGTGTACTGCAGGTGCAGAATGAACACTAGTGTTCTGCAGGTGCAGAACGAATATCAGTGTACTGCAGGTCTATAATGTAACACAATATAATCGAGGTCTGCCATGTGACATGTACTCTAGGTCTGAAATATGACATACTTCAGGTGTGCCATATGTGACATGTACTGTAGGTCTACTATGTGACACAATGTACTCCAGGTCTGCCATATATGACATGTATTCCAGGACTGACATATGACATATACTCCAGGTGTGCCATATGTGACATGTACTCTAGGTCTACCATGTGACACGATGTAGTCCATGTCTGCCATATATGACATGTACTCCAGGAATGACATATGACATATACTGCAGGTGTGCTATATGTGACATGTACTCTAGGTCTACCATGTGACACGATGTATCTCCCTATACAGGAGAAGACGTAGAATCACTGAGCTCCTCAAGAATGCCGGACTATCTCATTCACGGAAGGAAGCGCTATCCAGGGAAGTGGAAAATATTGAGCTAAAGTTAAAGGACTCATACAGGATCCAGGAGAGTCAAGAGGAGCTAAAAGCGATTAGTGAAATTGAAAGAAATTCGAAATATTTCTTTTCATATGCCAAAACCAAGGCAAAAACCACTTCTAGTATAGGACCTCTGCTCAGACAAGACGGATCTTACACAGATGACAACAAAGAAATGAGTGAGATACTGAAATCTCAATATGACTCTGTGTTCAGCGAACCACTAATCAGTCTAAAGATAGACAATCCAAACAATTTGTTCATGAATCAGCCTCAAAACCCTGCCAATGTATGCCAAATTTCTAACATAACCCTAACTCCTCTAGACTTTGAGAAAGCCATCGACGACATGCCCATGCACTCAGCCCCAGGCCCAGACTCGTGGAACTCTGTGTTCATTAAGAACTGCAAGAAACCCTTCTCACGGGCCCTAAGTGTGCTATGGAGAAGGAGCTTAGACACAGGAGAGATTCCACAGTCACTAAAAACAACGGATATAGCCCCACTCCATAAAGGTGGCAACAAAGCAGTAACGTCCCATATCATAAAAATCTTTGAAAGAGTTCTAAGAAGCAGGATAGCAAACCACCTGGACTCCCAAAAATTGCACAACCCAGGGCAACATGCCTCTCGCAACTGCTAGACCACTATAATATGGTCTTAGATGCTCTGGAAAACAAACAGAATGCAGAATACACAGATTTTGCAAAAGCTTTTGACAAGTGCGATCATGGTGTAATAGCACACAAAATGCGTGCTAAAGGGATAACTGGCAAAGTAGGCAGATGGATCTTCAACTTTCTAACCAATCGAACACAAAGAGTAGTGGTAAACAGAGTTAAATCGGATGCTGCCATAGTGAAGAGTTCTGTCCCACAAGGGACAGTACTCGCACTTATCCTGTTCCTCATTCTCATATCAGACATAGACAGAGATGTAAACCATAGCACTGTATCATCCTTTGCAGATGATACTAGGATCTGCATGAGAGTGTCATCCATTGAGGACATGGCAAATCTCCAAGAAGATATAAACCAATTTTAACAATGGGCAACAGAGAACAATATGATTTTCAATGAAGACAAATTCCAGCTACTCCGTTATGGAAAACTGGAGGAAATAATAACTAGGACTGAGTATATTACAAACTCTAATCACACAATATAGCGGAAAAGTAAGGTGAAGGACCTGGGCGTGGTAATGTCCGAAGTCCTCACCTGCAAGGACCACAACAATTCCATTATCACATCTGCGAGGAAACTGATAGGATGGATAATGAGAACATTCAAGACAACAGATGATAAGACAATGATGATTCTTTTTAAATCACTTGTTCTCTCTAGGCTAGAATACTGCTGTACATTAACATCCCCATTCAAGGCAGGTGAAAATGCAGATCTAGAGAATGTACAGAGAACCTTTACTGCAAGTATAAGTTCCATCAAACACCTTAACTACTGGGAACGCCTGGAAGCACTAGACTTATATTCGCTGGAGCGCAGGCGAGAGAGATATATCATAATCTACACCTGGAAGATTCTGGAGGGACTGGTCCCTAATATGCATACAGAAATCACTCCACACGAAACCAAAAGACTTGGCAGACGGTGCAACGTACCCCCAGTGAAAAGTTGGGGCGCCACTGGTACACTAAGAGAAAACACAATAAGTGCCCGGGGCCCAAGACTATTCAACAGCCTCCCAGCCATAAGGGGCATTACCAGTAGACCTCTGGTAGTCTTCAATAGGGAGCTGGACAGATATCTAAAGTCAGTGCCAGATCAGCCGGGCTGTGATTCGTAAGTTGGACTACGTGCAGCCAGCAGTAACAGCCTCGTTGATCAGGCCCTGATCCACCGGGAGGCCTGGTCATAGACCGGGCCGCGGGGACGTCGATCCCCGGAATACCCTCCAGGTAGGTAGGTAGGTAGGTAGGTAGGTAGGTCTGCCATATATGACATGTACTCCAGGTCTGCCATATATGACATGTACTCCAGGTCTGCGATATATGACATGTACTCCAGGTCTGCCATATATGACATGTACTCCAGGTCTGCCATATATGACATGTACTCCAGGTCTGCCATATATAACATGCACTCCAGGTCTGCCATATATGACATGTACTCCAGGTCTGCCATATATGACATGTACTCCAGGTCTGCCATATATGACATGTACTTCAGGTCTGCCATATATGACATGTACTCCAGATCTGCCATATGACATATACTCCTTGTGTGCCATATGTGACATGTACTCTAGGTCTGCCATGTGGCACGATGTACTCCATGTCCGCTATGTATGACATATAGTCCAGGCCTGCCAGGAGGCCTGGTTTTCCGCCTGGAGGTCTGCCGTTGTACCCACACCAGCCCACACACTCGAGTGTGTTAGTCTCTACCTGCCCCCACAGTAATTAGCTAACTTCTTGGAAATTGTCTGTTCCCGAGGCAGGAGGAGTGTTCTGTGAAGGAGAGGGGAGGAGGGTGAAGCTCCCGAGGCAGGAGGAGTAGTTCCTGTGAAGGAGAGGGAAGAAGGGTGAAGCTCCCGAGGGTTTACTCCTCCACTACATCTCATTCTCGAGGTGTAAACACTGCAGTACACGACGACGCTCTCTGTCTCTAATGAGTTAATGCAACCGAGACTCTGAAGTTTAAATCTTGTTAAACTTTAACATGGTTTGATGTAGTGGGCAGTACAATGTTGAGTTCGTGGGTAGTGCAGTGTTCAATGCGTGGTTATATTGTGTGTGTGTGTTCATTTTCTTACCTTCGTGGGTAGTGCAGTGTTGAGTGCGTGGTTATATTGTGTGTGTGTGTGTTCATTTTCTTACCTTCGTGGGTAGTGCAGTGTTGAGTGCGTGGTTATATTGTGTGTAACATTCGCAGCCCAAACCTTGCGGTGATCGGGTGTGCTGATGAGACCTCTGGTGGCAGGTTGGCCAAACTTTATTTTCACCAAGATGGCTGACGGGTATAGGAGGCGAGTCAACACTGTTTGTGTGGAAGTGCTTCAAGGAGCGATATACCCAACAAATGTTGGCGTCTTGCTACCTTCCATACTTCGGGACACTTTTGGAATATCCCATGATGAATTATACAGGATATCGCTAAACGGAGCTACAAGAATCTTCGTGAAGTTTGCCTGCACAGCTGCGTATGAACGTATAGTGGACGCCTTTCGGGATCTGAGGAAAGTTGTGTCACCTGGAGTGGAGGTATGTTTGTGTGATGTTTCTGCAATTTACAAATGGATTCGTGTTCGTAATGTCCTGTTCGAGGCAGGAGAAATGGCCATACGGTATTTCGAAGTATGGAGTCATCCATGCAGTCAATGTTGGAAGGTAGCCACAAGGAATATATGCAGGAATGTTGGAAGGATCTTTCTCAGTAAAGATGACTTTAAGGAGGCAAATACCTTCCTACGTATTGATGGAGGATTTTCGCATCAGGTTTATGTGACGTATGCAGGTCAGGTACGGACGTGCAGGCTGTGTGGGAAGCCTGGGCATGTGGCTGCGGAATGTGCACTATGAAGAGATGACAGGCAACGACGCAGTGAAGAAGGGGTGCAAGCGATGGAGGAGCAGATGCAGATATGAGATGAGCTGCTGGAATGTATGCGGAGCGGAGCAGACAAGAAAAAGTCAGATGTCAAGTGGAGTGACAAGGTGGATCGGGCTGAGGTGGAGGTGTGCACCTCGCCGGTGGAGACTCAGTCAGGGGAGGTGTGTACACCTCGGCTGGGTGAGGATAAGGTTGATGGAGAGGCTGAGGCCATTTTGCAGGATGTGCATGACATCATAGGTGGTTCGGAATTATTGTTAGAGGGTGAAGCGAGTGAGGTGAGTGGGGAAGTGAACGTGGGAATGGCTCCGGGGGGAAGCCTGAGTGATAGCAGAGAGGAGAGTGCTGATCGTGGAGGTGAGGCTCCTGGATTGGTGGTGGAGGTGAATGATGCAAGTAGGCCAGGGATAGTCGGCTATGTAGATGATACGACTATTTTGGTTAGAAGTATGGAGAGTCTAATGATGGTCAATGGGTTGGTGGAAGTTTTTGGTCAGGCGACTGGCATGAGGGTTAATTGGGGCAAATCCAACCTTTTAGAGGTAGGGTTTTGGGTTGGGGGAGCGTTGGGAAGTAGGGAAGGGTGGAGATGCGTTGATAGGTTAAAAATATGTGGGGTGGTGTTTAGTGATAACCCAGATCTGGCAAGGGAGGTTAACTGGAAGGCGGTGGTGGATGCGGGTTTAGACAGGATGCGGGGATGGGGGCTTGGGGATGTGACGTTGCTTCAAAGGGTTGTAATAGTGAACGAGTTGGTTTATAGTAAATTGTGGTTTTGTGACGGTGGTGTACCCTTTGATGGAGGTGGATGTGAGGCGGCTGTTGCAAGGAGTGCTTAAGTATGTGTGGGGTCACAGGAGGCATTGGTTGAGCAGGGAGGTGGTGGAAACAAGGGTAGGCAGGGGAGGGTTGGGTTTAATTCCTCTGAGGTGTACGTTTCGGAGTGTTTTTGTATGGCAGAAATTTTTGGAGAGGGGGGAGGGGAGCGGAGGGTAGGACAGGTTATGAAAGAGGTCTGTAGGTGGTGGGGGGAAGGATATACTAGGATTCGAGTCAGTTTTACGTGCACTCATGATAGTAAGGGAGCCGGGTCAGGTAAGGGTGAGAGAGAAGGTGGTGCAGGGTGAGGCTTCTTACCCCATGTTTGATTGGAGGGGGACATGGGGTTGGTTGAGGAAACTGAAGTTACCACCTTGGGTAAGGGACACTAGTTCTAGATTTTCGCACTGCATTTTGGCGTCTAAGGAGCAGTTATTTATCATGGGACTTATAGGGGATGGGGCCTGCTCCAGGTGTGGGGGTGCAGATTCATGTTACACTGGTTATGACACAATGAAAATTTTTCTTTTAGCTAGTATGAGGCCTGGAGGCCTGGAAGTCTGAGTTGCAGGGTTTATATGTTTTGATTAAGATAGATATCAAGACCTTGCGAGTTTTATTATGGTGTACAGAGGAGCAGGTCTTCTGTTTTGGATCAGCTGGTAATACGGATTATTTTTTTTTTGTGTACGGGTTTTGTGGCACGGTCTCCTTGTGCATACCGATATTTACTTCAGGATGGGTTTTGGTGTAGCTGTACCCATGTGACAAGGGTAGTAGGTTGGGTAGGTGGGCTTAAGGCAGAGTGACGTGTGGTCACTGACAGTTTTCAGGGTTTATTAATGACCAAAAATTTTTGGTCTTTTGTTGGTTCTGTAACTTTTATATGTGTAAAAAAAAAAAAAAAAAAAAAAGACATTTATATGCTAGTGTGGATAGGAGATTTGGTTTCAGTCCAATGACATGCCAGTGTATAATTGTTTGTTACGCGTTTGGTCTTTTGGGACTTATCAAAAGATTTTGTTGACTTGACAGAGTAATTGTAGTAGTAATTCTTAGCAGATGGATATTTACAAGTTTGTTTGTTAATACTGTTGTTGCCTCGTGGTAGGTTTATGCAAAACTTGTTTCATATTAATTTATTAAATAATAAAAAAAAAAAACATTTATATCTTGTGTATTTGGTTATTTTCATTAAAATTTATGTGGATAATGTATAAAAGTAATAAGTGTCTTTGTATAATTTTTATAAGGAACCTTTTTTTGTTGTAGTATGCACATTGTTGCCATGGTGATTGTGAAGATGTATTGCGCATGTTGGTGCGCCGGTTTATATAGGGTAGGTGAGTTTGCCGATGGGGGGGGGACATGTTATTAAAGGTTTAGGAATAGTAAGATAAATGATGTGGTTTTGTATAGTTTAATAAGTAAGACAAGTTTGTAGTCATAGATGTCTAAGGTTATATATGGGTTTTCATGTAAGATTTTTGTTTGTTCGTGTATTTACACATGTACTCATCTATTTGTGGTTGCAGGGGTCGATTCATAGCTCCTGGCCCCGCCTATTTACTGATTGCTACTAGGTCCTCTCTCTCTCCCTGCTCCATGAGCTTTATCAAACCTCGTCTTAAAACTATGTATGGTTCCTGCCTCCAGTACGACGCTTTCTAGGCTATTCCACTTCCTGACAACTCTATGACTGAAGAAATACTTCCTAACATCCCTTTGACTCATAGGAGTCTTCAACTTCCAAATGTGACCCCTTGTTTCTGTGTCCCCTCTCTGGAACATCTTGTCTCTGTCCACCTTATCTATTCCTCTCAGTATTTTATATGTCGTTATCATGTCTCCCCTAACCCTCCTGTCCTCTAGTGTCGTCAGGCCGATTTCCCTTAACCTTTCTTCGTAGGACAATCCCCTTAGCTCTGGGACTAGTCTTGTTGCAAACCTTTGCACTTTCTCTAATTTCTTGACGTGCTTGACCAGGTGTGGATTCTAAACTGGTGCTGCATACTCCAGTATGGGCCTGACGTATATGGTGTACAGAGTCTTGAATGATTCCTTAGTGAGGTATTGGAAAGCTATTCTTAGGTTTGCGTTAAAATTTAATTTTGCGGTGTTTTGGCCACAAGTTTGCTTAGTTATGTACATATAGTTGATGGTTTTGTGCGTTGGTAAACCCTCTATTGTCACAAGGGTTTGGTGATGTGTGTGTGTTATATGTAAAAGTCTGTTTTTAAATAAAAATTTCTTACCTTTGTGGGTAGTGCAGTGTTGAGATTGATTATGTGATTATGTTTTCCTCTTGGGTAGTGCAGTGTTTCGTGTGTATGTTCTTCTGTTGTCCTCGTGAACAGTACCGTGGAAATAAATGGTATAAAATACCGACACAATGGAAAAATAAACACATAAGCAGTATAATGTGATCCTTTATTGACAGATCTAGATCTGTCTGTGACTCGATAAAGCCCACTGCGTGGGCGAAACGTTGTCAATAAAGGATCACATTATACTGCTTATGTGTTTATTTTTGAACAGTACCGTGTTGAGTGTTATGTCCTCGTCTTTGTGATGTGTAGTTCTGGTTGGTAGTGCAGAGTGTCTATGTGATTCTGAAGGGTCCAGTTAATGCAGTGTCGACAATAGTGAAGACATGTAACACGCTGCAGCACAAACTATAACTCAGGCAACGCTTTGTTTTTCCTAAGTTTTTTAAAGCTACTGTAGAGCTTTATTACGTGTAACTTTACACTGAGCGAATATTTGTCCCAATTAAATTTTGCTCTGAAACCTGTTTTTTTTATTCTTCACTGAGTTTCCGTTTATCATTGCTTCAATATCAAAAAGTTATTGCTTTTGTGGCAGTGCTTGTATATTGTAAATCAGATATTAAAAATAGCGTATTTTGTTCATCATGATGAACAAAGAGGCACAATACCGTTAGTGGAACAATACATAAATAACCCGCACTTTGGAGTGAGAAACTTATGAAGACGTTTCGACTTAAGGTTTTTTGTGTAACGTTATCATCATATTCACTAAAAAAGCGCTAAACTCGTAACTGGGTATACGTGGCAGTTATCAGTGACTTGCAATCGTAAATTCCGAATTTTAAGGTGATAACCCTGACTATCCTTGTCCTACATGGATCCCACTGACGTCTGGTCAAGTTGAAAATGGTGCAAAAAAACCGACAAGTTGATATTTAAGACACACGTACAATAGTGAGGTGTCTTTATTGTTGAAACGTTTCGCCTATACAGTAGGTTTCTTCAACACTGAGATTTCCTGCAACACTGGTGTCATTTAAAGCTCTTGGATAACTGGCAACTTCTGTAGCTCTAGCTATACAGGTAGCTCTGGCAACAATGGCAGTTCCCTCATTGTGGCAGCTCTGGTAATAATGGCAGTTCTTCCAATGTGGCAGCTCTGGTATCAATGTCAGTTCTTCCAATGTGGCAGCTCTGGTAACAATGGCAGTTCTTTCAATACTGGCAGCTCTCTCAACATTAGTTCTGGCAACACTGCCAGCTATAAAAAAAAACGGTTTTCACGGCAACACTGGTAGTTCTTCCAACATTTGGCACCGCAGCATTTCCCTCAACAGTGGTATTTCTTCCAGCAAAGGCAGGTCTATCAACACTGGTAACTCTGACAATACTGCCATATATTTCAACTCTAGAAAATATGGCATAATTGGCAACATTACCAGTCCTGGATCACTGGCAACTTGTTATTTCCGGAATGTGTTAGTATTTCTGAAAACACAAGAGTTCTGGCAATATTGGCATCTAATACAGCACAGGCAGCATTTCCAACACTGGCATTTCTATCGACATTTATACGCCTGGCAACTCAGGTATCATTGGTAACTCTGGCAACGCTAGAAGTCATGGCAACATTGGAATCTTTGTAAACACAATAAACTCTGGCAACATTGACAATACTGGCAAAGTTGACAATTCTGGTAACACTGCCAGCTTTAACAACACTGACAGTTCTCGCAAACTCTGGCAACACTGGAACTTAAAAGCAATACTAATAGCTCCGCCAATACTGCCAACCCTGGCAACACTGGAAATAATGACAGCTCTGGCAATACTGACAACATTGTTAACAATGCCTCTGCTGGAAACATTAAAAGCAATGGCAATACATGGAACACTGGCAGCTCTGCCAACACTGATATCTCTGGCAACACTACGAGTATGTGCAGAACTGGCAGAATTTGTAACCATGGCTTTGGTAGTAACACTAGTGACTCTGGCAACACTATTAGCTCTGGCAACAATAGTAATTGTGGCAACACTAGCATCTCTTGCAGCACTTGTAGCTCTGGTAATATTAATAGTTGTGGCAACACTAGTAGCTCTGACAACACAAGTAGCTCTGGCAACACAAGTAGCTCTGGCAACACAAGAAACTCTGGTAATATTAATAGCTCTGGCAACACAACTCTGGCAACATAAGTAGCTATCATAACACTAGTAGCTCTGGCAACACAAGTAGCTCTGGTAGTATTAATAGTTCTGGCGATACTAGCAGCTCTGGCAACACTAATAACTCTGGCAACACTAGTAGCTCTTTCAACACTAGTAACTCTGGCAACACTAGTAGCTCTTTCAACACTAGTAGCTCTGGTAACACTAGTAGCTCTGGCAACACTAGTAGCTCTGGCAACACTAGTAGCTGTGGTAACACTATTAACTCTGGCAACATTAGTAGCTCTGGTAACACTAGTAACTCTGGCAAGACTAATAACTTTGGCAACACTAGTAGCTCTGGGAACACTTATTCTTGCAACACTAGTAGCTCTGGCAAAACTAGTAACAGTAGGAACTCTGGTAGTTTTGCAGCACCAGGTTTTGTAAATTATGTAGGTAAATTACCTGCATGAGGTTTACAGGGTAATACCAAACTGTAACTCCCTCGATGCCCACTTTTTCACCACTCTCATAAAATGCTAGACCTCACATTAAATTAATAATTACAGTATTAAAACCCGCTACTCTGGTAAATTAAAATTGTGGACTGTATATGACCAGGCTTGCTGGATACACAAAAACAATTTGTATTATCACTTACCATTTAATTACTGTAGATGGATAACACCACAACACCGGCCTGACACCTAGACCCTACACTGGACAGCTAGAGATCTAAATGCAAGGACTAATGGCACACTTCCCTGTGAGTGATGGTCGTATCCTTTATCTTCCACCATCCACACACAATTCTTGAGGTCCCGCGAATTTCCTGTCCCATTTCTTCAGCAGGGGACATTAACATGAGTTCCTATTACAAATTCAGGCTGAAACCCCCAATTTGGCTCGGAAAATGATGAATTATTAGCAGAATTTCCCATGACAACCAGTGTTAACAAATTACAAAAGGCGTTTTCCCGGCATCACTCAATGGCTGTTCCACATCCCCCTTCACTCAAAATTTCTTGAAGGGTCCAAATAGCATCACATTTTATACGTAATTATTATATATTTTTTCAAAGTTAAACATGCTGAATTTAGGAAAATTAAAAATTTTCCACACTAGGGATGTCTCAAATTGAGTCCTCTCGCAATTTACTCTTGGTGTCAAGGAGACGCTGTGTGTGTTACGGGGCTTTTAAATCATAATTACATTCGCTGGGGGCGCACTAAACCCGTAGAGGCCATATAGCATCTTAGAAAATGTGAGACAATGAGGGTTGAATCAATGATAAGATTGATCCAGTTCCTTGTATCAAGAGCCTCTCAAAGGCGAAATGATAAGCGAGTGTATATGGCAAGGAAAACAACAAGGAAAACAACCTAATGCTCTGCCTTGGAAGACCCTCAGAAAATCTCTTGGCTTTGCTACTCAATACTGGTGACTAGTACACACCTGCTAGTATCACCATCTTCTACTATCACTATCTTGTTCTTGATGCTTCGGTGTTACTCATTTCCTGTTCTGTGTGAGAGAGAGGGGGAAAGAGAAAGAGAAACAAAGAGGGAGTGAGGGAGAGAGAGAGAGAGAATGCGACAGAAATAGAAACAGAAAACGGGCACCGTTTTCTCATTATTCCTTCTAGTCGTGTAATAGTGTTGGCTCTGCACTCAGCATTTTTTTTTCGTAAATGCTCCTAAATTAAAGGCTTCTTGTTTTAGGTAATTAAATAATTTCCCAGCTAACATAAGCACCTAGGAGTAATATAAAAAAAAAAAATTGCAGAGGGCTGACCTTCCTCTATTTCTTTTATATTCACTCTTTTGCACTTTGTTCAAGAATTTTTTTTTGCCCATTACAATTAACTACTTTTGTGGTTGTTTTCAATACTATTGGAGTTATTTTTTTTAAGTGATATTTCACCACATTCGGTAATTCGTCATAATCACTTCTGTGAAACAATGTCACATCAGCTTCACCAGATAGATCGATTCTACTCCTTCACTCATTCTACCACATTCAACCACAACATTCAATGCACCACAACACCCATACATCACACTCGCCTTCAAAAACTTTCAATCACCAGAAGGGTACGAAAGTTAAATGAGAGACAAAGAGACTGGAAGGGGGGTAGAGGGAGATGGAGGGCAAAAAGGGAGGAGGGAGTAGAGGGAGAAAATATATTGAGGTACATAAAGAGTGAGAGGGGAAATTGAGGGAGGTAATTGCCTTTCAGTACATGAACTAAAAATTGGTTTCTCTGGCGAAGTGCTGCGATAGACAGCGTGGGAGTGAGTGCCAGGCTTACTGCACTTCTCCCTCAGTGTTTGTTTAAGAAACATGATGTGTTAAGGGAATGCAGGTCATGAGCAGTATTATGCTCGTAAGAACTTTAAAGACTTGCTTTGTTCAGTAACACGCTGGATAAATGCTCCCTGACAAGATCTCCGTCACCTGATGACTCGTTAATTGATGAAACATCCACTGGCCTACCGAAAATGGTGTAAGTGCTTGTATGCTGACTGTTTGCTTTGTTTGTAACCGTGTGTGTGAGTTAACACTGTACATTTTTTCTTTGTCAAACAAGTTTAGCACTCCGACCTCTCTGATAAATTAATGTAACTTAGTGCATCACAGTTATGCTCCACTAACGTAGTTGGTGTTTCTAAGTACAAGTGAAGTTGAGACTACTAGTGATGCTGAGACTGGTTGCTGTGTACCTATTGCAAGTATATAATCTTAGGCATTTAAATAGTCATTGTATGTATTAATTTATGTACGCATTTAGATATATCATGCAATCATAATTTCCGTCCATCCCTCCTTCTTTTTCTCACTTCTCTTTTTTACTACAGTGTTTTCTACCGTGCATTTCAGCTGTGTATGGGTTAGAGCCCAGGGTGGTCCACCTACGGACCTGTGGACCACAAATGGCTCGAGAGTTGATTATTTAGATTTATTTGGATTATTTGGATAATATGGATTTATTGGTATTTTTTTATATAAAATATCATTCAAGTATTTGTGATGCTAATGTTATGTATGTAAAATAATGTGAAATAGTAACAAGTCACTAGAATGACAACATTAGAGTATAGTGAGAATCCCACTCCATGACCGTGATTAGTACCGACTAGGGACGTGTCCTGTACGCGTCGTGCCCCATGGCCTGCTCCACGAGAGGGGATGAGTCAGTCTCCCTCTGGGCTATATCTGTGTTACATCGCGTCTCTAACACAACCCTTCACATTGAGCATAGTCAAGAAGGGAAGGTTTCTTAAGGTGAACAGTGTTTAAATGAAATGGGAAGAACTTCTTTTCATAGAAAATAATGGAAAACCATTATGTCTTGCATGTCAAGAGACAATTTCTGTGAGGAATGAATTTAATGTCAGGTAACATTATGAGGCATTGTACAGCACATAGTATGCCCAGTATGTGGGGAAAATCCCACAGTGACATTTTTACGAACCTAAAGAGTAAACTTCATAAGGAGAAAGAAGTGCTAAGTAACTCAGAGAAACCTCAAATATCGAGTCTTACAACATCAAGTGAAGTTGTTATGATGCTTGTAAAAAACAGGAAATCATTTAGGAATAGAGAATATATTAAACAGTGTGCAGTGAAAATGGCACAAGTGTTTGCGGAAGAAAAAATCGCCAGAAAATTTGAATGTGTGTCATTATGTCATCAAACAGTTGCAAGAAGAGTAAGAGAACCTAATGAACATGTTTCTTTAAAACTGAGGTATATAATGAAACACTGTAAATACTTCTCATTAGAGTACAGACATCAATGACACAAGCCAGTTGTTCATATTCATGTACTGTAGAAAAGAATTTCATGGAAAATGAAGAAATAATCAAGATACGTATAATCCTTAAGTGGTGGTACAAGACGTTCAGATATATAATACTGCACTCGAGTCAGTTTTCAATAAATATGGATTGTAACAGATGGTGCAAGTAATGACAGTAATGTGGGGTTAGTTGGCTTGCTGAAGAAAAATAGAGTTGATTGTGTCACACTGCACTGCATTATCCACCAATAAGCATTATGTGGTGAGGTATTACCGATGAATGATGTCATGCAGTGTTGTCAGCATAGTGAATTAAATCAGAGCAGGTAATAAGTCACAGAAAAACAGAAAATTTATATATTTCCTTGAAGAACTGTATGCAGAATTCAATAACTACACTCCAGTATCAGGTGGCTGAATGATGGAAAAATGCTCCAGCATTTCTTTGCTCTTCGGAAAGATCCTTTCATTTCTTTAAAATGAACAACTGAGCAATGTATAAGTGTACCAAACTCATCTGCAATATAAAGGTTTTCTTTGCACCCTAGTATTCTTAACAGACATGAAAGCCCACTTGAATGTGCTGAATCTGAGCTTACAAGGCAAACAGCAAATATTATTCAATTAGTTGGACACATGGACGCTTTCCGTAAGAAGCTGCAGCTGTTCAGTGTGTGTGTTTAAGAAATAATGTTCTTGCACACTTTACTTCCTGTTGTGAACTCATGGCAGATGATATCGAGTCATACTTCTCATGTTTTATCAGAAATACTGAAATTTTATCTAGTTTGAGGAAAGATTTAGAAACTTTGAAAAACTGAATCCATGTCTCCTTTTATTTATCAACCCCGAGGAAGTTTCCAGAACTTCAGCTTGAACTGTGTGAACTGCACTTTGACCTATTGTTGCCCCCCCCCAAAAAAAAAAAAATGAAAATGAGGAGATCATCTGGAAGTTGATCTGCAAGGGCAGATATCCCAAGCTGCACTCAATGTTAGGTGGTACATATATATGTGAATCTACTTCTACCATGAAGCAAGTATAATCTAAAATCAGAAATCAGATGGAAAATGAAACGCTGGATGCATGTCTTCGACTTGCCACAATCAATATCGAAATCGATATGGAGACTCTGGTAAAGTCAAGATCTCAACCCCAGACATCTCATTAGTAGGTAAGAAAGAGAGTAGCATTATTTATGAATATAACATTAAAAAAAGTTCTTTATTGTTTCTTTACTTACCTGCCTAAAGCCTTTGTATCACTAAACGATCATACAATATTTTATTTTAATCTTAGTATAGATCTTAAGTTTCATATATATATTATATATATATATATATATATATATATATATATATATATATATATATATATATATATATATATATATACATACATTATCAAGAGGAGCCTCACAACAGCCGGATGCCCAGCAGTAAGGGAGTCACCCCAACTATGCAGATCTGATGGCAGCCAAAAGCGTCCAGATGGTATCACCCTTCAAGCCTGGACAGACGGCAAGCAGGTGGTGTGGGACTACACATTTGCATCTACCTTGGCTGATACCTATTTCCAATACACCAGGGAGGAAGGAGGGGCAGCTGCCATCTTCAGGGAGTCCCAGAAGTCGAGAAAATATGGAGAACTTGCCCATCATTATATGTTTGTTCCCATAGGCTCAGAGACCCTTGGCTCATGGAAAAAGAGTGCATCTAAGTTCCTCAAGGAGCTGGGCAAAAGACTCAACAGGGTAACTAGGGATCCCAGGGCAGCTAGTTTTCTGTTCCAGCGACTCAGCGCTGCTGTTCAGAGGGGTAATGCATGCTGTATTCTGGGCACGCGCCCCAGCTCCGAGGAGCTGGAAGAGATCGGGGGTGGTATTAAACTTTCTTCTGGCGAACTGTTTAGGTAGTAGACAGTGGCGTCCTCTGCTCTGCGGACTGTCATCGAGAAAGACGTTGCTGGCTACAATGTTAGATGTGCCAACTTTGGCGAAATTCGGTATAAGTTGTGCTCAGAGTTTGCAATCATAAATTAAATAGTGAAGTGGGATGTACCTTCATGAAAGATACTTGCGTGTCATTACATTTTATGTGAGAGACTCTGGGTTATGAATCCTAAATGCCATAAGTTTAAAAAACTGATGACCATCCGACGTCTCGTTCTACTTTCGTTGGATTGAAAATGCCCCTTGTATGCGAAACGTGTCTTAAATAACAGTTTCTCATACGTTACTCATGTGCTTTCTTTATAAATTTGTCGGCACTAGTTTACTGGTGTGATATAGGGAAAGTGGGGGAATAATTACGATAAGAATACAGATAATAAGGTTGGAAATGAAGAATTTGCGTAAATCATGGGGTAGTGGTTCTCATGACACTGGGAAAAATACTGTGAAGCAGCCATCGGCTCATCAACGCGCTATCGAAATTTCCTTATATTTTGAAGCATTTTTCTGCGATATTTTTCACGATTTTTTTTCCAGGTAGGAGAGCCGGAGTGAGGGGTAATGGCGTTGACATGTGAGGTGGCGGGGTAACCCAACGAATTAAGAAAACTTTCCATGTTTTCTACATAAAATGTGCGATTTCTTGTGACCAAGAGATCAGTCACGAAGTTTTCGAAAAAAAAAATTCATGAGAAATTTAATGAGTGTTTTTTGATAACGAATGAGCTCAAGAGAGAGAGAAAAAGATATGGATAATGGAGGACAGTAGACACGACGTAAAAGAAATATCTATAGTAGCGGACAGGAAGACAGACAAATAGGAGATAATATAATGGTATATATGCATCACAAATGGGCAGTGTTATCCGGGATTCAGATTCGGAACTTAACAAAAACAATAAATAATTATTAAAGTATATTTAGTACACATACTACCTACCTGAAGGGTGCTCCGGCCTGGTCCTTGACTACGCCTCCCGGTAGAGCAGACGGATTAACCAGACTATTCTTGCTGGCTGCTCGCTGTCCAGCGTACGAACCACAGCCGCCTGGTCAGGTACTGACTTTAAAAATCTATCTCGCTCTTTCTAGAAGACAGCTAGAAGTCTATTGATAATCCCCCCTTATGTATGATGGGAGGCTATTGAATAGTATTGGACCCCTGACACTTATTTGGGTTATGTTGCACCGCCTGCTGAATCTTTTACTTCCGTAAGGAGCGACTTCTGTGCAGATTTGGGACCAGTCCCTCTAAGATTTTCCAGGTGTAAATTATGAAAAAAAAATCTCACCTACTTTCCAAGGAGTAAAAATCAAGTGACTTCAGACGTTCCCAGTAATTAGGGTGCTTGACTGATGTTATGTATGCAGTGAATGTTCTTTGTACACTTTCCAGCAGTATTCCAGCCAAGAGAGATCAAGTGACTTAAAGAGAATCATCAGTGTTTGGAATTTCTTGCTTTGCTGATTCTCATTATGCATCCTATCATTTTCCTCGCAGCTGTGATGATGACAGTTGTGATCCTTGCAGGTGAGATCCTATGACATTATCACCACTATGTCGTTCACATCAGTTTTTTTGATGCATTGTGTAGTTAGAATTTGCTTTATACTCCGCTTTAGATTTTATTTTTTCAAGTTTTCCATAAGAGAGTCACTGAAATTTTTCCTCACTGAGCCTTATATTGTTGTTGTCTGTGGCTCACTGGAAGACTTGGTTTATACTTGGAGATTCGCAGTGTCATCAATGTCATCCATCCAGTATCGTCTGCCAGGAAGATACGGTGCTATGATTTAAATCTCTCTCTATATCAGATATGATGGTAAGGATAGGAAAACGTTGGAGAAAGTACTGTACCTTGGGACAGACAGCTTTTCACTGTGGCTACCTGACTTAACTCTATTTATTATTACTCTTTGACTGCTTTTGGTTAGAAAGTGAAAGGTACATCTGCCCACTTCTCTAGTTATTTCTTCAACACGCCTTTTGTGCGCTATTTGATCATGACTGCACTTGTTGAAAACTTTTGAAAAGTCTATATATACTACATCTGCATTCTGTTTTTTCTCCAGCTCATCCAATACCATATCCTAGTAGTTGTGAGAGGCAGGAGCGACTTGTTGTAAACCCATGATGCCATGGGTTGTGCAGCTTTGGGAATCCAGGTAGTCGGTGATCTTGCTTCCTATAACTTTTAAAGATTTTTATAATGTGTTACATTAATGTTATTGGTGAATGATTTATTGTCGTTTTTTTGCTCCCACTTTTATGGAGAGGGGGCTATATTCGTTGCTTTAAGCGGCTATGGGATAACACTCGTGTCTTCCTGCCTGTGCTTCAGATTCTTCAAGACTACGGTGCTCATCACCTGCTCCTAGACTGAGCGTGTCCAGACTTCCTCTACATATCATACATAACACACCTGACAGGGGTTCCTTGCAGTTCTTGATGAACAGAGAGTTCCACGAGTCTGGGCCTTGTGTCAGAGTGCAAGTTGTCAATGACTTCTTCCAAGTCCAGTGATATTTGGGTTATATCGGAAATTGTGTAGATATTGACAAGGTTAATTTTCTCATATATAAAAAAAATCGTTCAGATATTCGAAATTTACTCTGATTAACTACTCACTAAACACTGAGTCATATTGAGACTTCAGTTTCTCATTCATTTCTTTGCTTGTTTAAGCAAGGGACTGATACTGGATGTTATATTTACCTTGTATTTGGCATATGAAAAGACACATTTTGGATTTCTTTCAAGATCAATAATTTATTTTAGCTCCTGTCTCTTCTGGATCCTGCATGACTCACTTAGCTTAAGTTCAGTATTTTATGTTTCCCTAGTTGGTGCTTTCTTTCGTATTCCAGCTATTCTTACCCCCTGAGCTCTTCAATTCTTCTCCTTTGCCTGTAAAGAAAGAGTCTCTCTTTTTCTATTTTTCCCTTAGAAGAATGTGTCTTGAGCATACTTCAAGTGCCAGTGCTTTTATGCCAATGAATGTTCTTGTTGTTAATTTTGAATTTGGTGAAGGCACTCTCATAACTGTTTACATATTGCTAGTTAGGACCCGTGTGCGTACACAGCCTGAACTTCGATTAGGTTTTAATCTGGATTAACTGTCTTCAGTTTGGTACCAGGGCATCATTATTTGTGAAAATAAGGGCAAGTGTATTTTCCAGGCATGTTGGCTCCACAGTTTGTTGAAGGTGAATTTATTACAGAGATTGAACAGTTTATTTGTGTGGGATTTTCTATACGAGCTGCTTCCTGGTATTTTCTCTGTCATGGTATGATTTGCCACGTTTTTCCACTTTACCTGTTTTAATTTCAAATCACCAAGCAACAAGATATTCGGGGCTGTTACTGGGAGATTTTACAGACACAGGTCAATTTTCAATCATTCCCTGACCAGTGCTCGTACTGGTAGGACGTTGTTGCTTGGTTTTCACAAGATGGCGGACGGCTACAGACGTAGAGTGAATACGGTAGGGGTAGGTGGCGGAGGCTTGTCTCGCTGTGTGTTCGGGACAGGACAGGATCTATTAGAACAGTGGTAGTAGATAGATGGAGTATCGAAATTATAATGCCATTTGTCTTGCCTGAAAAGGAAAAAAAAATGTGTTGTCCTCGGAGGGTGTTTCAAAATTCATGTACATGGTTATTGGTTATAGAGGATCTTTATACAAGTAAATTTTGTTTTTTTGTGGTTTCCGATAAGGAATAAATGTCATGTAATATGTATGTCATATCTTATCAAGTTTTTTTGTATGATTATGAATGTTTTAAAAGGTTTGGATCATGAGGCATGAAGATATATTATACGTACTTCATTGTAATGTAAATTCTTTGAGTTTTTTCATCCCATTTCATTATTGTGTTGTGGTTGTGAGTAATGCACCAGAGGGTTTCCAGGGTATGTAATGCAGATGTATAGAGTGTTCAGTCATTACTCTGTGTGTTTGAAATTTTTATATATTGACGTTGTGGACACTCATATGAACTTTTATTTGATCAGTGTAATAATGTAATGATAGGCGGATAAATACAATATCTATGCAAGTTAATTTTTTTGGGAGACTTAGGTCTCGTAATCAAAGAGTGTGATAATATATATAATTTTTTATGGAGGATCTTGGGGACACATTCAATACGTTGGATTTCATTATATATTATTGTTTGTAGGAATAGCATTAAAGGGTAAACGTGAATGTTTTTTTATGTATGGTTATATAGATTAAGGTCAAATGTTGTTAGTTGCCTGTACTAACTTGGGGTTGTTTTAGGTGTATAGTCTTTTATACAAGTTTTAGTGCTGTGTAATATATTTTCAATTAAATGTGACTTCATATACAATAAGGGTAGTGTTAGGCCTATGGGATTTTGATTACCATTGTGTGTTTTGGGGATCAGTGTTTCCTCATGTAGGGTGTATTTTATTTTGGTATTTGTATTATTTGGTTAGGTTCCTATTCCAATGACATGTATGTTGTGAATACATGCTTCATATTGATGAAGGTTTTGTTTTTATGTTTATGAGTTTTTTTTACTTTGGAATTTAGTTCTTTGTAAGGATACTTTGTACTGCAATGTATATATGCCTTTTTTTTTAAATAAAATATAAAAAAAATCAATAGCTGTTCTTTGAACTGTTGGGAAATTGCATATGATGGCTTATATACAATCACAGTGACTAGCTTTTGGTTCTCAGTTTTCACTGTCAAAACAAATTCCAACTACATTATTTATTGTGCTTATTAACTCTGAGTAAATGGGCGGCCCCCATTAGTTGTATCCTAATAGCCCTATTTTGTTTTTAAAGTACTATTTTGTATAGGTCTCTGTGACAACCACATTCAAAAAAGGTATGTGGAATGCACTTGGTTCAAACCTCTGATTTCCGACTAGGAAATGGTACTACTACTACTGTAAGATTCCTTAACATTTGCAACATTTCTGACGTAAGATACTTATCTCAGTCACAGGATATATACCTCGAGAGGTGTATTTCTCTCGGCGTATTTATGTTGAGAGTAGTTATGTGAGCGAAAATTCCACGACGCCGCCCTAACCCACTGGCCCATAAAATACTACAAGAATCACGCACCCAGCAGAGCTTGGTGTTGTACCGTGTTCCGAGGACATACGATGGTGTGGGTGCCTCAGAGCTAATTTCATTCTACTCCTTGTTTGGTGTACTAGCCTGGTGGGTGCGTGATTCTTGTAGGATTGTATGGTCCCGTGGGTTAGAGTGTCGTGAAATTTTCACTCACCATACGGTGGGCTAAAACAACACGGGTTCGATCCCCCGGCTAGTCGCAGTGTTCTTATTGATTAAATATCACTTGTTCATGGTTAAAATGCGATATATACTGCTTGAGTAGGCTAGTACACCAAACGGGGATAAGAATGAAATTAGTTCTGAGGCACCCACACCGTCATATTTCCTCGGATCACTGTATAACACCTAGCTCTGCTGGGTACGTGATTCTTGTAGGATTGTATGGACCCGTGGTTTAGAGCGTCGTGGAATTTTCGCTCACTATGAGGTGGGCTAAAACAACACGGGATCGATGCCCCAGCTAGTCCCAGTGTTGTTATTGACAAAATACCACTCGTTCGTGGTTACAGTACGATATATATATTTATTTTTATTTATTAGCACATCGGCTGTCTTGCCAGAGGCTTGCTTACACTACAGTTATAAAACTGTACAAGAACGGTATACAATACGGAGATGAGAAAATTTAGACACATGCGCAACATTTTGGTATCTTTATTGTAGAGGTTTCGCCATCCAGTGGCTTTATCAAAACAGATTCTAGAACATTACTTGAAGACTGTGCTTCAGAATCTACACGACTACGGTGCTCTTCACACCAACTCCAAGGCTGAGGGATTGATTACCTCATCTTTTGTATATAGTTCTACTGTCTTCAAGTAATGTCCTAGAATATGTATTGATAAAGCCACTGGATGGCGAAACGTCTACAATAAAGATACCCAGATGTTGCACATGTGTCTAAAAATTTTCATCTTGTCGGTATTGTCTACCATTCTCGTACAATTTGTCAGACACTTCAACATCATGGAATCTTGGTGCAGAGGACATCTACATGACCTCCTTCACGGCTACTACAACTACTACTACAACTTACCTAACCTTTTGGGTATGACCTACTTCCACTGGGAAATCTCGTCAGATAACTCGCAATATATGGGGAACGATCCCTGGTGTTGACTGTGAGAAGATACAGTTAGCTCACTGTTAGTGCCGCCATTAAACCTTTGCGGAAAAAGCCACTAGAGGCACGGAAAGAACTAGCTTTAGTTCTTTCACAATGTGGACGAAACTCAAAGGAAGAAAGCCGGTGTGAGTTCGGTCATGTATTCACCCCAAGACAGAGAAAGGCATCACTGTCATACCACACACTACCCATCCCTACCCCAGCGATCAATGTTTCGAGAACAAAGGCCCAGAGAATTTAGTATCCAATAAATTCATAACCTAATTGATTTGTGTGGCAGTTGTGATGAGTAATATATAACAAAAAAAGGCACAATACCGTGACTGGAACAATACACACACAACCCGCACATATAAAAAAGAGGAGCTTACGACGACGTTTCGGTCCGACTTGCACCATTTACAAGAGTTTTACAGGGTTAGGTTAAGTGTTCCTACCTTTACTTACAAGCTGAGAGTTGTTACCTACATCAACTCATTTGAAAGCCTTTTAATTTTATTTTATTACAAATAGGGAATAGGATGAAGTAGGAGCCATCTGTGGACCAGCATTTTTCATTTGGTCGGTACCATTATGCTGTACGAAGACGCACCAGTCACGAGTCATCTTAGGAATAAATGGTCTCATATGAAGTGATGTTCTTCAGAAGGGTAGAGCCAAAGTGTGGTTGCTGTTTGCTGCCCGTCTTGTTGTGTAGAAGCTTTCTTCTCGCTGACCACGAAGTGGAGTGTGGAGCCTAGTATATAAGAGTGGCATAGCACATAAGATTAGCCTAGTATACATCCCTCCGGTGTTGAACGCTCTGCTGAAATGTCAGATCTGTCCAGGCTGGGTGCAGACTAGGAATAAGTCGTCTTGCTCTGTTCTCTATTCTGTCAAGACGTCGTAGATGAGACGGGGAAGAAAGTAGAACATACTCAAGGTGTGAGAGTACTTGCGCCTCATACAAAATCATGCAACCTCTATGGTGGAGCAGATGCGAGATACGTCGAAGTATTGTAAGCTTCCTGGCAGTTTTGTTTGCGATATTTCTTACGTAGTTTTTCTTAAATTTGGAATCAAATTTCACCTCGAGGATATCAACCTCATCCTCGGTTCCAACACTCTGCCATTCATTCTCTGTCAAGGGTTTTACAGTTTAGATTAAGAGCTCCTACTGTTATTTACAAACTAAGAACTGTTACCTATCTCAGCTCATTTAAAAACCTTTTTATTGTTTTAGTTATGAGACATACAAATAGGTGGCATTATGCTGTTGCAGATTTCAGTCATCCTAGAAATAAATGATCTCAGATTAAATGATATTCTTGAGAAGGGCACAGCCAAAGTGAAGTTGCTATTTATTACCCGTCTTATTGTGTGGTAGGTCTCTTCTCGTTGTCCGCAAAGTAGGGCCCAGTGTGGAACCTTGGCAATATAGCCCTTGTACATAACAGTAAGGACACCCACATCCCTCTAGTGTTGAAGGCTCTGCTGAAGTGGCAGATCTGTCCAGGCTGGATCCAGACGAGAGATGAGTTGTCTTGCTCTGTTGTCTGTTCTGTGAGGAAGCTGTAGATGAGATGGGGGCGCAAGTAGTCTAAGATATTGGTACTTGCTCAAGATGTGAGCGCACTTGCAACCTCTACTGTCGACCTGATGCGAGATACGTCAAAGTGCTGTGAGCTACCAGACCGCCCTTGTTTGCAAGATTTAATACGTGGTTCTTCATGGCTTACTTTTGGATTTCTTCCATTTACCAACTGCCTTGCCTATGCAGGTTCCTGTTATAGATAGTGGGATGCCTCTTATTCCTTCCCTTTTTCTCTCGAAGTGAAGACATTTCTTCGTATAGAGCCATTGAGAGCAGACAGACGGACGATTTGGCAACACCTAGTAACTGTTCGTAACACGTGACTTTTACGAATCAGCTGGTGTGGTATTGATAGCCCTTGTACAACGAAACTGAGAGAAGAAAAGAGAGAGAAGGAAGGAGAGAGAGAGATGAGAGAGATGAGAGAGATGAGAGAGATGAGAGAGATGAGAGAGATGAGAGAGATGAGAGAGATGAGAGAGAGAGAGGGAGAGAGGGGAGAGAGAGAGAGAGAGGGGGAGAGAGAGATAGAGAGAGAGAGAGAGAGAGAGAGAGAGAGAGAGAGAGAGAGAGACAGACAGACAGACAGACAGAGACAGACATACAGACAGACAGACAGAAAAAACAGAGAGAGCGAGAGAGATGAATATGAAAAAAAATTACTTGTGTGGGAGTGCAGCGGGCAGGATGCATGGGAAGGGTGGGATCTGATGCAATGGTGTGAGCTGCAGTGAAAAGCTTTGTGGTGAGGTGAACGTTCTGAGGAAAGAAGAGGAGAGAGGAGATTGGACAGAGACAGAGAAAGAGGATAAATGATGTGATGGGAATGTGGAAGAGAAGACAGGTGAATGCACTGAGAGAGGAAGTGGAGGAGAGAGATGCACCGACTGTGGGAAGAAAAGGAGGAAAGGGGTAAATGGATGATATGGGAGAAGAAAGAACGAATAAAGAAAGAAGTGGAAAGTATGGAATACAAAGAATGGGAATTTATGAAGAGAAAAATAGGAGAGAGGTGAATGAATAAATGAAAGAGTAAGATAAAGGTGAATACAGAATGGGAAGAAGAGGATGAAAGAAGCGAACGCGTGGAGGGAAGAAGAGGAGGAAAGAGGGTAAAGCTGGAGAGATGAAAGGAAATACAAATAAAGGTCTTGTGATTCTAGAAAGAGGCTAATTACTTCCTATCTAGAGTGTGGAATATCACGTGTTATTTAAGGCAAGGATAGTAAAGCAAAAGGTTATCTCCCTACATCCACTCTTCCCTGTCACTGGCAAAATGAAACGGAGAAAAGTATACCACACCATGTTGAAAAAATTGCATGGAATTTTACAGAGAAATGGAAGTGGACGTGAGGCACAAGCTGCTACAAAAAATATATCTACACAATATTATTGGTCTTATCTGTTACTCAGAGAGCTGTGTGTATCAGTGGTTCCACTTCTAGTTATCACCAGCATTAACCTCTTCGCTCTCGGGCCGAGAGATTGTGCGGCGCAGTAGCTCCTGACCTGGTCTTGACGCACCTTCCGTTTTAAGAACATAAGAAAGGAGGAACACTGCAACAGGCCTACTGGCCCATACTTGGCAGGTCCATATCAAAACCAACCCACCAACAAAAATATCTGTGCAACCCATCTCCATCGCCATCCAAGCAAGAAGCCCCGACAACACCCCTCCCCCCCCCCCCCAACAACTGTGCAATTCCCGTTCAAATCCAACCCCTCTCACTCACAAGAACATAGAAATAAGGAACTCAAGCCAACTGATCCACACTAGGCAAAACCCAAAACCAATCCCACAAACAAAAACTCCTATCCAACCCACCTACTCCATCCATGGCATATGCTTTGATAATCAGGGCACTATAAAATAGGGTACTGAAGGAGCTGAAGCACCTGGTCCATCACCAGGGCACTGAATATGCCGAAGCACATGATCTATCACCAGGGCGTTGAAGGAGCTGAAGCACCTGGTCCATCACCAGGGCACTGAATAAGCCGAAGCACCTGGTCCATGGAAAAATAAACACATAAGCAGTATAATGTGATCCTTTATTGACAACGTTTCGCCCACGCAGTGGGCTTTATCGAGTCACAGACAGATCTACCTGGAAAATAAGCAACATGGAGATATATATAGGGTACAGTCAGGTGGAGAATGCTGGGTCAGGTGGAGAAAGCTGCATGTGAGTCTTAAAAAGTAGTGTGATAGTTAAAAACATAGTGTGACTTAAAGGACCTGCAGTGTACCATTCTTGAGTTCTAGGTGGGATAGCGTTGAAGAAGTTTCTTGGCAATAGGTTCAGCTATGTTGTAGAAGCCGTTGTTCTGGTTGAAGTTGTTGGATATACAGATGAGTGATGATTCTAGGATTCTTCGGTATTGCGTGTTGTCTTCTCTGGCGATGAGTCTTGCGTTTCTGTAGTTGATTAAATGGTTGTGTAAATTTCGGTGTTGAACACAGGCATTTCTTGAGTCGTCAGATCTGCCTGCGTACTGGTGTTCTGAAATGCGTGTTTGTAGGTCTCTGGATGTTTCGCCAACGTATAATTTGCTGCAGCCATTACAAGGGATTGTGTATACCCCTGCCGTGGATTGAAGCTTTTCCTGTCTGTTACTGGTAATGTCCTTAATGGTGGTGGATGTGGAGGTGGATACTCGGAATAAGGTCTTAGAAAAAATGTCTGCAGACGACGGGCATTAAACATCTTCAACACACCCAGAGAAGACACTGCTGAGAAGAGATACATAGTCCTTCCCACCAACTCCATTTCCAAACAAGTTTCCAACATTTTTCTAAGACCTTATTCCGAGTATCCACCTCCACATCCACCACCATTAAGGACATTACCAGTAACAGACAGGAAAAGCTTCAATCCACGGCAGGGGTATACACAATCCCTTGTAATGGCTGCAGCAAATTATACGTTGGCGAAACATCCAGAGACCTACAAACACGCATTTCAGAACACCAGTACGCAGGCAGATCTGACGACTCAAGAAATGCCTGTGTTCAACACCGAAATTTACACAACCATTTAATCAACTACAGAAACGCAAGACTCATCGCCAGAGAAGACAACACGCAATACCGAAGAATCCTAGAATCATCACTCATCTGTATATCCAACAACTTCAACCAGAACAACGGCTTCTACAACATAGCTGAACCTATTGCCAAGAAACTTCTTCAACGCTATCCCACCTAGAACTCAAGAATGGTACACTGCAGGTCCTTTAAGTCACACTATGTTTTTAACTATCACACTACTTTTTAAGACTCACATGCAGCTTTCTCCACCTGACCCAGCATTCTCCACCTGACTGTACCCTATATATATCTCCATGTTGCTTATTTTCCAGGTAGATCTGTCTGTGACTCGATAAAGCCCACTGCGTGGGCGAAACGTTGTCAATAAAGGATCACATTATACTGCTTATGTGTTTATTTTTCCATTGTGTCGGTATTTTATACCATTTATTTCCACCTGGTCCATCACCAGGGTGCTGAGGGAGCCGAAGCACCTGGTCCATCACCAGGGTACTGAAGGAGCCGAAGCACCTGGTCCATCACCAGGGTACTGAATGAGCCGAAGCACCTGGTCCATCACCAGGGTACTGAAGGAGCCGAAGCACCTGGTCCATCACCAGGGTACTGACGACCAGTATGAGGAGGTGACGCAACAGTGTGTATTGAGTTACTACAGGGAGCTGTCTACCCAGCAAATGCTTCTGTTTTGCTGCCAGCGATTATCCGTGACACCTTTGGTGTTATCAACGATGACCTTTACGGCGTTGCCTTGAATGGCTCGAGGAGAATCTTTGTGAAATTCAACACGGCAGAGACGTACGAGAAGACTCTGGAGCGCTTCCAGGAGGAATGTATCATCGTCAACACTGGATTAGAGGTCAGGCTAAGGGATGTTTCGGCCTAATTATTAGAATCAATTATAGCTGATATTATCAGAAGTCACCTTGAAGAACATAATTTGATTAATGAATCTCAGCATGGGTTTACGAGAGGTCGTTCCTGCCTGACAAATTTACTGACGTTTTTCAATAAAACATTTGAGGCAGTAGACAGTGATAAAGAATATGATATAGTTTACTTGGATTTCAGTAAGGCCTTCGATAGAGTACCTCACAAGAGACTCTTAAGAAAGAACATAAGAAAGGAGGAACACTGCAGCAGGCCTGTTGGCCCATACTAGGCAGGTCCTTCACAATCCGTCCCACTAACAGAATATTTGCTCAACCCAATTTTCAATGCTACCCAAGAAATAAGCTTTGACAATTCTACCCACTCATGCGCGAGTCCCACTCAAATCCAACCCCTCTCACTCATGAATTTATCCAACCTAAATTTGAAACTACCCAAGGTCCTAGCTTCAATAACCCTACTAGGCAGACTGTTCCACTCATCAACTACCCTATTTCCAAACCAATACTTTCCTATATCCTTTCTAAATCTAAACTTATCTAACTTGAATCCATTATTGCGGGTTCTCTCTTGGAGAGATATCCTCAAGACCTTATTTATATCCCCTTTGTTAATACCCATTTTCCACTTGTATACCTCGATCATGTCTCCCTCATTCTACGTCTTACAAGTGAATGTAATTTTAGGGTCTTCAATCTTTCTTCGTAAGGAAGATTTCTAATGCTATGTATTAATTTAGTCATTCTACGCTGAATGTTTTCTAACGAATTTATGTCCATTCTGTAATATGGAGACCAGAACTGAGCTGCGTAATCTAGGTGAGGCCTTACTAATGATGTATAAAGCTGTAATATAACCTCTGGACTTCTGTTGCTAACACTTCTTGATATAAATCCCAGTAATCTATTTGCCTTATTACGTACGCTTAGGCATTGCTGTCTTGGTTTAAGGTTGCTGCTTACCATCACCCCAAGTCCTTCTCGCAATCTGTATGGCTAAGTTCTACGTTATTTAACTTATAAGTGCTTGGGTTATGGACACTCCCGAGCTTCAGAACCTTGCATTTATCTACATTGAACTGCATCTGCCACTTTTCTGACCACGAATTAAGTTTGTCTAAATCTTCCTGAAGTTCTATGACATCTATGTTTGAATCAATTATCCTACCTATCTTCGTGTCGTCGGCGAATTTGCTCATATCACTAGTAATTCCCTCATCAAGGTCATTGATATATATTATAAATAACAATGGGCCTAAGACTGATCCCTGTGGAACACCACTTGTTACAAGTCCCCATTCGGATTTAACCCCATTTATGCACACTCTCTGCTTCCTATTGGTGAAAATAAATGGTATAAAATACCGACACAATGGAAAAATAAACACATAAGCAGTATAATGTGATCCTTTATTGATAACGTTTCGCCCACGCAGTGGGCTTTATCGAGTCACAGACAGATCTACCTGGAAAATGAGCAACATGGAGATATATATAGGGTACAGTCAGGTGGAGAATGCTGGGTCAGGTGGAGAAAGCTGCATATGAGTCTTAAAAGTAGTGTGATAGTTAAAAACATAGTGTGACTTAAAGGACCTGCAGTGTACCATTCTTGAGTTCTAGGTGGGATAGCGTTGAAGAAGTTTCTTGGCAATAGGTTCAGCTATGTTGTAGAAGCCGTTGTTCTGGTTGAAGTTGTTGGATATACAGATGAGTGATGATTCTAGGATTCTTCGGTATTGCGTGTTGTCTTCTCTGGCGATGAGTCTTGAGTTTCTGTAGTTGATTAAATGGTTGTGTAAATTTCGGTGTTGAACACAGGCATTTCTTGAGTCGTCAGTTCTGCCTGCGTACTGGTGTTCTGAAATGCGTGTTTGTAGGTCTCTGGATGTTTCGCCAACGTATAATTTGCTGCAGCCATTACAAGGGATTGTGTATACCCCTGCCGTGGATTGAAGCTTTTCCTGTCTGTTACTGGTAATGTCCTTGATAGTGGTGGATGTGGAGGTGGATACTCGGAATGAGGTCTTAGAAAAAATGTTGGAAACTTGTTTGGAAATGGAGTTGGTGGGAAGGACTATGTATCTCTTCTCAGCAGTGTCTTCTCTGGGTGTGTTGAAGATGTTAATGCCTGAACCTATTGCCAAGAAACTGCTTCAACGCTATCCCACCTAGAACTCAAGAATGGTACACTGCAGGTCCTTTAAGTCACACTATGTTTTTAACTATCACACTACTTTTAAGACTCACATGCAGCTTTCTCCACCTGACCCAGCATTCTCCACCTGACTGTACCCTATATATATCTCCATGTTGCTCATTTTCCAGGTAGATCTGTATGTGACTCGATAAAGCCCACTGCGTGGGCGAAACGTTGTCAATAAAGGATCATATTATACTGCTTATGTGTTTATTTTTCCATTGTGTCGGTATTTTATACCATTTATTTCCACAGTGCCTAAGTGTGCGCAATAAGGCTAACAGATTACTAGGATTTATTTCAAGAAGTATAAGCAACATAAGTCCAAAAGTTATTTTACAGCTCTATACATCACTAGTGAGACCTCATTTGGATTATGCAGCTCAGTTTTGGTCTCCTTACTACAGGATGGATATAGATTCATTGGAGAACATACAAAGAAAAATGACTAAAATGATTTACAGTATAAGAAATCTCCCGTATGAAGATAGACTTAGAGCATTGAATCTCCACTCTCTGGAGAGACGTAGAATGAGGGGAGATATCATCGAGGTGTACAAGTGGATGATGGGCATAAACAAAGGAGATATTAATAAAATACTGAGGATATCGAACCAAGTAAGAACGAGAAATAACGGATTTAAATTGGATAAATTTAGATTTAGAAAGGACATAAGAACATAAGAATGGAGGAACACTGCAGAAGGCCTACTGGCCCATACAAGGCAGGTCCTTATCAAAACCACCACTACCTAAGAATTTACTCCTGTACTCACGACACTAATCAAACCCAGCCCCTCCCACTCATATATTTGTCCAATCTCTTTTTAAAGCCACTCAAGGTCCGAGCCTCTATCACCCTAATCGGAAGATTGTTCCACGCATCTACAACTCTGTTCGAAAACCAGTACTTGCCTATGTCCTTTCTAAATCTAAATTTATTCAATTTAAATCCGTTATTTCTGGTTCTTACTTGGTTCGATATCCTCAGTATTTTATTAATATCTAAGAACATAAGAAAGGAGGAACACTGCAGCAGGCCTGTTGGCCCATACTAGGCAGGTCCTCCTTTGTTTATGCTCATCATCCACTTGTACACCTCGATGATATCTCCCCTCATTCTACGTCTCTCCAGAGAGTGGAGATTTAATGCTCTAAGTCTATCTTCATACGGGAGATTTCTTATACTGTAAATCATTTTAGTCATTCTTCTTTGTATGTTCTCCAATGAATCTATATCCATCCTGTAGTAAGGAGACCAAAACTGAGCTGCATAATCCAAATGAGGCCTCACTAGTGATGTATAGAGCTGTAAAATAACTTTTGGAGTTCTGTTCCTTACACTTCTTGAAATATATCCTAGTAATCTGTTAGCCTTATTGCGCACACTTAGGCACTGTTGTCTTGGCTTTAGATTTCTGCTTACCATGACTCCCAAGTCTTTTTCACATTCTGTATGATCAAGCTCAACTTCACCTAGTTTATAAATTCGAGGGATATTTTCATTACCAACGACTAGCACCTTACACTTGTCCACATTGAACTTCATCTGCCACTTTTCAGACCAAGACATTAATTTATCCAAATCCTCCTGGAGTTCACTGTTATCCTCCTCAGAATGAATTATACGGCCTATTTTTGTATCATCAGCAAATTTACTCATAAGAACATAAGAAAGGAGGAACACTGCAGCAGGCCTGTTGGCCCATACTAGGCAGGTCCTTCACAATCCATCCCACTAACAGAATAATTGCCCAACCTAATTTTCAATTCTACCCAAGAAATAAGCTTTGAAGATTCTATTAACTCAAGTGCGAGTCCCACTCAAATCCAACCCCTCTCACTCATGAATTTATCCAACCTAAATTTGAAACTACCCAAGGTCATAGCTTCAATGACCCTATTAGGCAGACTGTTCCACTCATCAACTACCCTATTTCCAAACCAATATTTTCCTATATCCTTTCTAAATCTAAACTTATCCAATTTGAATCCATTATTGCGGGTTCTCTCTTGGAGAGATATCCTCAAGACCTTATTTATATCCCCCTTATTAATACCCCTCTTCCACTTATATACCTCGATCATGTCTCCCCTCATTCTTCGTCTTACAAGTGAATGTAATTTAAGGGTCTTCAATCTTTCTTCATACGGAAGATTTCTAATGCTATGAATTAACTTTGTCATTCGTCGCTGAATGTTTTCTAACGAATTTATATCCATTCTGTAAAATGGAGACCAGAACTGAGCTGCATAATCTAGGTGAGGCCTTACTAATGATGTATAAAGCTGTAATATAACCGCTGGACTTCTGTTGCTTACACTTCTTGATATAAATCCCAGTAATCTATTTGCTTTATTTCTTACGCTTAGGCATTGCTGACTTGGTTTGAGGTTGCTGCTTACCATAACCCCCAGATCCTTTTCGCATTCTGTACGGCTTAGTTCAACATTATTAAGCTGGTAGGTGCTAGGGTTATGAACATTCCCGAGCTTTAGAACTTTGCATTTATCTACATTGAACTGCATCTGCCATTTTTCTGACCAGGAATATAGTTTGTCTAAATCCTCCTGAAGTTCCGTGACATCTACGTCTGAATCGATTATCCTACCTATCTTCGTGTCATCAGCGAATTTGCTCATATCACTAGTAATTCCCTCGTCAAGGTCATTTATATATATTATAAACAACAACGGGCCCAAAACCGATCCCTGTGGAACGCCACTTGTTACAGATCCCCACTCAGATTTAACCCCATTAATGCACACCCTCTGCTTCCTATTGGTGAGCCATGACTCGATCCATGAAAACACTTTTCCTCCAATGCCGTGAGCAGCCACTTTCTTTAACAGTCTCTGATGTGGTACTCTATCAAAAGCCTTACTAAAATCCAAATAAACAATATCGAATTCTTTATCATGATCAACTGCCTCAAAAGCCTTACTGAAAAAAGTTAATAAATTAGTTAGGCAGGAACGGCCCCTGGTGAATCCATGTTGAGTATCATTAATCAAATTATGCCTATCGAGATGGCTTCTATGTTATCAGCTATAATCGACTCTAATAATTTGCCTACAATTGAAGTTAGACTTATTGGGCGGTAATTTGATGGTAACGACTTGTCCCCTGCTTTAAAAATAGGAATTACATTAGCCATCTTCCACGTATCAGACACTACACCTGTTTGAAGAGATAGGTTAAAAATGTTAGTTAAGGGTTCACAGAGTTCAATTTTGCATTCCTTAAGAACCCTTGAAAAAGCTCATCAGGGCCTGGCGATTTATTTTGCTTCAAACGGTCTATCTGTTTGATAACCATTTCGCTAGTGACTGTGATACTACATAATTTATCTTCTTCAGGCCCACTAAAATACCTAATTCTTGGGATATTATTAGTGTCTTCCTGAGTGAAACCGAGAGAAAATAATTATTAAAAATAGAGCACATTTCATTCTCTTTGTCAGTAAGATACCCATAATTATTTTTAAGGGACCTATCTTATCTCTAACTTTTGTTCTATACACCTGGAAAACTTTTGGGTTAGTTTTCGAATCCCTAGCAACTTTAATTTCGTAGTCCCGCTTAGCTTTTCTTATCCCCTTTTAACGTCCCTCTTAATGTCAATATACTGATTCGTAAGATGACCTCACCTCTTTTGATACGCCTATAAATTCCTTTCTTCTGCCCTAAAAGATATTTGAGCCTATTATTCATCCATTTCGGGTCATTTCTATTCGATCTAATTTCTTTATATGGGATAAATGTTCTTTGGGCAGCATGTATAGTGTTCAGAAAACTGTCATATTGATAGCTCTCTTCATTACCCCAGTCCACAGATGATAAGTGTTCTCTAAGTCCATTGTAATCTGCTAAGCGAAAATCTGGGACCGTTACTGAGTTATTCCTACTATGAAACTTCCATTCAATGCCAAAGGTAATTGATTTGTGGTCGCTTGCGCCGAGTTCCTCTGTAATTTCTAAATTATTAACAAGGGTTTCCTTGTTTGCCAGAACTAAGTCAAGCAGATTATTTCCCTTGTAGGTTCTGTCACAAACTGCTTCAAAAACAATCTTGAACTACTTCTAAGAAATCGTTAGATTCTAAATTCCCAGTCAAAAATTCCAATCAATTTGACTAAAGTTGAAGTCACCCAGAATAACTACGTTATCGTGCATTGTGGCCTTAACAATTTCCTCCCATAGTAGTCTCCCTTGGTCCCTATCTAAGTTTGGGGGACGGTATATCACACCTAAAATCAATTTTTCATGCCCCTCTGAAAATTCTATCCAGACAGACTCTGTATGTGTTAATTCAGACTTTATACCCATTTTTATACAACAATTTAAATGATCACGGACATAGAGTGCCACCCCACCCCCCTTCCCGATACTTCTGTCTACTTGAAACAATTTAAAACCTTGAATGTGACATTCGGCAGGCAAGTCCCGATTTTTCATATTAAACCATGTTTCAGTTATTGCAAAAACATCAATATTACCTGTACTTGCAACTACTCTCAACTCGTCCATCTTATTCCTAGCACTACGACTATTGGTGTAATATACACTTAAAGACCCTCCTTTCTCTTTACCCTTCCTGCTCATTTCTGTTTTTCCCTTATACCTATTACTGTCCTTGTCACCTAGTGCCACTGGCTTTCCAATATCCACCTTATTCTGCCTATTACTAGTTCCCTAGAATTTATAACATTACTACACTGGGACTTCACTGTTTTCCCCCATAACCCATACCACTAACTTTTTCTAGTTTAAAGCCCTAACAGCTCCCTCCACTGCAGCTGCCAGTGCCCCACCCCAGACCTAGATAAGTGAACCCCATCTCTGGCATACATGTCATTTCTGCCATAGAAGAGGTCCCAGTTGTCAATGAATGTTACTGCATTTTCCTTACAGTATTTGTCCAGCCAGCAATTGACACCAATTGCCCTGGACAACCATTCATTTCCAACTCCTCTCCTTGGCAAATTACCACATATGACAGGGTTCCCACCCTTCTTCCTAATTCTGTCTATTGCTGACCTATAGCTGCTAATCAGCTCCTCACTCCTACGTCTGCCAACATCGTTGCCTCCAGCACTGAGACAGATAATAGGATTGCTCCCATTACCTCTCATGATGTCGTCCAGACGGCTAACAATATCCTTCATCCCAGCCCCAGGATAACACACCCTCTGCCTCCTATTCCTATCCTTAAGACAAAATTCCCTATCCATAAACTTAATCTGACTATCCCCAACTAAAACAATGTTCTTACCTCGACTGGCGGTGTGCATGACGTTCTCGACGGTCTTTGTAGAGATGGTCTTCGCTGGGATGTCTTCACATTCGTCTGATAACAAGGAGAAAGAGTTGCTGGTTTTCACAGCAGTCTCCTGGACCTTCTTCAACTTCAGCTTCGTCCCTTCAGATTCGACTAGCATCCATTCGTTGGTCTGATCATCGGCGACATTGTTCCGGGGATAATCCTTGCATATACCCTTCAAACGTTGAATCTCTCTTCTAGCTTCCGTTAATTCCGCCTTCATTTGGAGATATAGCTGCTCGTAGTCGAGGGAAACCATCATCCAATCTCAGGTAGCTAATAACGGAAGCACAGCAAAGATGGTTCAGTCCACAGAGAGTACACAGTCACTAGCGAAATGGTTATCAAACAGATAGACCGTTTGAAGCAAAGTAAATCGCCAGGCCCTGATGAGCTTTTTTCAAGGGTTCTTAAGGAATGCAAAATTTAACTCTGTGAACCCTTAACTAACAATTTTAACCTATCTCTTCAAACAGGTGTAGTGTCTGATACGTGGAAGATGGCTAATGTAATTCCTATTTTTAAAGCAGGGGACAAGTCGTTACCATCAAATTACCGCCCAATAAGTCTAACTTCAATTGTAGGCAAATTATTAGAGTCGATTATAGCTGATAACATAAGAAGCCATCTCGATAGGCATAATTTGATTAATGATACTCAACATGGATTCACCAGGGGCCGTTCCTGCCTAACTAATTTATTAACTTTTTTCAGTAAGGCTTTTGAGGCAGTTGATCATGATAAAGAATTCGATATTGTTTATTTGGATTTTAGTAAGGCTTTTGATAGAGTACCACATCAGAGACTGTTAAAGAAAGTGGCTGCTCACGGCATTGGAGGAAAAGTGTTTTCATGGATCGAGTCATGGCTCACCAATAGGAAGCAGAGGGTGTGCATTAATGGGGTTAAATCTGAGTGGGGATCTGTAACAAGTGGCGTTCCACAGGGATCGGTTTTGGGCCCGTTGTTGTTTATAATATATATAAATGACCTTGACGAGGGAATTACTAGTGATATGAGCAAATTCGCTGATGACACGAAGATAGGTAGGATAATCGATTCAGACGTAGATGTCACGGAACTTCAGGAGGATTTAGACAAACTCAATTCCTGGTCAGAAAAATGGCAGATGCAGTTCAATGTAGATAAATGCAAAGTTCTAAAGCTCGGGAATGTTCATAACTCTAGCACCTACCAGCTTAATAATGTTGAACTCAGCCCTACAGAATGCGAAAAGGATCTGGGGGTTATGGTAAGCAGCAACCTCAAACCAAGTCAGCAATGCCTAAGCGTAAGAAATAAAGCAAATAGATTACTGGGATTTATATCAAGAAGTGTAAGCAACAGAAGTCCAACGGTTATATTACAGCTTTATACATCATTAGTAAGGCCTCACCTAGATTATGCAGCTCAGTTCTGGTCTACATTTTACAGAATGGATATAAATTCGTTAGAAAACATTCAGCGACGAATGACAAAGTTAATTCATAGCATTAGAAATCTTCCGTATGAAGAAAGATTGAAGACCCTTAGATTACATTCACTTGTAAGACGAAGAATGAGGGGAGACATGATCGAGGTATATAAGTGGAAGATGGGTATTAATAAGGGGGATATAAATAAGGTCTTGAGGATATCTCTCCAAGAGAGAACCCGCAATAATGGATTCAAATTGGATAAGTTTAGATTTAGAAAGGATATAGGAAAATATTGGTTTGGGAATAGGGTAGTTGATGAGTGGAACAGTCTGCCTAGTAGGGTCATTGAAGCTAGGACCTTGGGTAGTTTCAAATTTAGGTTGATAAATTCATGAGTGAGAGGGGTTGATTTGAGGGACTCGCACTTGAGTTAATAGAATCTTCAAAGTTTATTTCTTGGGTAGAATTGAAAATTAGGTTGGGCAATTATTCTGTTAGTGGGATGGACTGTGAAGGGCCTGCCTAGTATGGGCCAACAGGCCTGCTGCAGTGCTCCTCCTTTCTTATGTTCTTATGTAGTAAAATTAGACACATATGCAACACTTGGGTATCTTTATTGAGAAAACGTTTCGCCACACAGTGGCTTCATCAGTCCAATACAAAAAAGAAAGTAGTAATAAAATGAGGAGTTTGAGGTAATCAGTCCCTCGGCCTGGAGTCGATGTGTTCAGTCCATCAATCTTGAAGTAAATACAACATAAGGCAAATAGAAGTTGCTTATATACTGTAGACAGGTGAGATGAAGCAGGAGGAGGCAGGTCATAGTGGTATCAACCACTAGTCGAAGTAAGTCCTTGTCCAAACCTTTTATTACTACTTTCTTTTTTGTATTGGACTGATGAAGCCACTGTGTGGCGAAACGTTTTCTCAATAAAGATACCCAAGTGTTGCATATGTGTCTAATTTTACAACTTGTCGGTTCTCTGAACCATTCATCTACACCTTATGTTCTTATGTTCTTATAATATATATCAATGACCTTGACGAGGGAATTACTAGTGATATGAGCAAATTCGCGGACGACACGGAATCTCATTTACGTCTTCTTGTGTAAAGACTGACAAAAATAGTCATTAAAAGAGAACACATTTCCAGTTCGTTATCCGTCAGCTGTCCATTCCCAATTTTCAGAGGACCTACCTTTTCCTCACCTTCGTCCTATACACTTGAAAGAACCCTTTTGGATTAGTCTTTGATTCATTAGCAACCTTAATCTCATAGTCACGTTTAGCCTTTCTAATCCCCTTTTACTTCTCTTTTCAATTGAACATATTGGTCAATAAGGTTAACATCTCCTTTTGATGCGCCTATAAATTCCTCTTTCTCCCCTAATAGATGTTTTAGCCTCCTGTTAAACCATTTGGGATCGTTATTTTTGACCTAAATTCTCTCTGGGGAATAAATATACTCTGTGCACGTTGTATATTATTAAGAAAAAAATCATAAACGCAGATCCCATCGTTATCGTTAGCTAGATTACCCCAGTCGAGATTAGACAGGTGTTCTCTAAGTCCATTATAGTCAGCGGAACGAAAATCAGGAACTTTTACCGTATTATCCCTATTCTCGTACTTCCAGGTAATATTAAAAGTAATGGATTTGTGATCACTTGCGCCAAGCTCTTCAGTGATCTCCAGATTATTTAAAGGGTTTCTTTATTTGACAAGACTAGGTCGAGCAAATTATTACCTCTGGTAGGCTCCGTCACACACTGCTTCAGAAAACAGTCCTGAACTATCTTCCATAAAGTCACTGGACTCCAGATTACCTGTCAAAGAAGTCCAGTCAATTTGACTAAAGTTAAAATCCCCTACTATCACTACGTTATTGTGTCTAGAAGCCCTAACAATTTCGTCCCAAAGAAGACTCCTCTATCGTGTTCCAAGCCTGAGGTCGGTATATTACACCTAGAATCAGTTTTTCTTGACCTTCTAGAAACTCTACCCAAACAGATTCTGTTAATGATCCATCTATTTTTATGCCTGTTTTTATGCAGCAATTTATATTTTCTCGTACATATAATGCAACTCCACCCCTTTCCTATTATATCTATCTACATGGAACAACTTAAACCCCTGAATATGACACTCTGCAATCATATCCCGACTCTTATATTATACCATGTTTCAGTTATTGCAATGACATCAAAGTTCCCAGCACATGCTAGCAAACGTAATTCGTTAATTTTATTTCTGGCGCTTCGACAGTTAGTATAAAATACTTTGATATGTGTTTTCTTGTGAACCTTTTTCAGCTTTTGTTTTACACAATTTCTGTTACTATCATTACCCTGTGTTACTCGATTACTGTTATTATTAGTGTCTTCCTGAGGAAAACCAAGAGAAAATAATTATTAAAAATAGAGCACATATCATTCTCCTTGTCAGTAAGATGCCCAGAGTTATTTTTAAGGGACCTATCTTATCCCTAACTTTTGTTCTATAAACCTGGAAAAACTTTTTGTGTTAGTTTTTGAATCCCTAGCAACTTTAATTTCATAGTCCCGTTTAGCTTTTCTTATTCCCTTTTTAGCGTCCCTCTTAACGTCAGTATACTGATTTATAAGATGCCCCTCACCTCTTTTTATGCGCCTATAAATTCCTTTTTTTGACCTAAAGATATTTGAGCCTATTTTTCATCCATTTTGGGTCATTTCTACTTGATCTAATTTCTTTATACGGGATAAATGTTCTTTGGGCAGCCTGTATAGTGTTAAGAAGACTGTCATATTGATACCTCTCTTCTTCACCCCAGTCCACAGTTGATAAGTGTTCTCTAAGTCCATTATAATCTGTTAAGTGAAAATCTGGGACCGTTACTGAATTATCCCTACTATCATACATCCATTCAATGCTAAAGGTAATTGACTTGTGGTCGCTTGAGCCGAGTTACTCTGTAATTTCTAAATTATTAACAAGGGTTTCCTTGCTTTCCAGAACCAAGTCAAGTGGTTATTTCCCTTTGGTTCTGTTACAAACTGCTTCAAAAAGCAATCTGAACTACTTCTAAAAAGTCGTTAGATTCTAAATTCCCTGTCAAGAAATTCCAATCAATCTGACTAAAGTTAAAGTCCCCTAAATTACTACGTTATCGTGCCTTGTGGCCTTAACAATTTCCCCCCAAAAGTAGTCCCCCCTTGTTCCCTATCTAAGTTTGGGGACGGTAAATCACGCCTAAAATCAATTTTTCACACCCCTCTGAAAATTCTATCTAGACAGACTCTGTATGTGTTAATTCAGACTTTATACCCGTTTTTATGCAACAATTTAAATGATCACGGACATAGTGCCACCCCACCCCTTCCCGATACTTCTGTCTACTTGGAACAATTTAAACCCTGAATGTGACATTCGGCAGGCAAGTCCCGATTTTCATATTAAACCATGTCTCAGTTATTGCACAAACATCAATATTACCCGTACCTGCAACTAATCTCAACTCGTCCATCTTATTCCTAGCACTACGACTATTGGTGTAATATATATTTAAAGACCCTCCTTTCTCTTTACCCTTCCTGCTCATTTCTGTTTTTCCACTATACCTATTACTGTCACTAGCTTTCCACTATCCACCTTATTCTGCCTATTACTAGTTTTCCTAGAACTTATAATATTACTACACTGGGACTTCTCTGTTTTCCCCCCATAACCCATACCACTAACTATTTCTAGTTTAAAACCCTAACAGCTCCCTACACTGCAGTTGCCAGTGCCCCCACCCCAGACCTGGATAAGTTAACCCCATCCCTGGCATACATGTCATTTCTGCCATAGAAGAGGTCCCAGTTGTCAATGAATGTTACTGAATTTTTCCCTTTCAGTATTTATCCAGCCAGCAATTGACACCAATTGCCCTAGACAGCCATTCATTTCAACTCCTCTCCTTGGCAAAATACCACATATGAGAGGGTTCCCACCCTTCTTCCTAATTATGTCTATTGCTGACCTAAACCTGCTAGTCAGGTCCTCACTCCTACGTCTGCCAACATCGTTGCCTCCAGCACTGAGACAGATAATAGGATTGCTCCCATTACCTCTCATGATGTCGTCCAGACGGCTAACAATATTCTCCATCCCAGCCCCAGGAAAGCAACCCCTCTGTCTCCTACTGCTATCAATCAAACAGAAAGCCCTAGCCATGTACCTAACCTGACTGTCCCCAACAACAACAATGTTTTTACCTTCCTTGGTGTCGTTCGTCGTGACGCTCCCAGAAGTCGACTCACATGCATCGGGTAGCACGGAGAATGGGTTCGATGTTTCCACAACATTCTCCTGGGTCTTCGTTGTTTCTACCTCTCCACCCATCCTCTTGATCCTTAACTTTGTCCCATGCGTTTTAGCCACTGTCCAGGTTCTTTTCTTGGCTTGAGGATTCTCAACAGGAGGATTACTACGAATCCTCTTGTTTTCCTCCCGTCGTGCTGTATCTCAAGCTTAGCTACCCTCAGTTCTTCCTTCAGCTGCTGTAGAGTAGCTCAAAAGAGGACATCTTCAGATTCCAGAGAGCACCAAGACATGTCTTCACTGAGTTAAGTCAGGTCCACCACTGAGTTAAGTCAGGTCCACCACTGAGTTAAGTCAGGTCCACCACTGGAGTTAAGTCAGGTCCACCACTGAGTTAAGTCAGGTCCACCACTGAGTTAAGTCAGGTCCACCACTGAGTTGTCAGGTCCACCAATGAGACAGGCTACAGAAGCAAGAGGTGGGGGTCATTGTGCATAGGGAAGAGGAAGTGAACACGGATGAGATGGAGGTTGGGGTTCCAGAAAGAAGGGGGGGGCGAAACACGGGTGATGATATTCTAACACCGGCCAGCGTTCAGGCAAGAAGGTAGGGTGGAGGAGCCGGGAAAGGAGCAGTGGGGGTGGGGGGACATAGTTTGAGACAAGACAGGACTAAAGGTAGTATAGTAAAGAGTGCCGCAGGTAGAACACAGAAACCCAGGAAAGCCCCCCTTGGCGTATTCCAGGAACAAAAATGCAAATGGCCTTAGGGCTGAAGAAAGCGTAGGGATGGAAGTTATACGAGATGATATGACATAGATCTGTGTTTTATACAAGAGCAAACTTTAGGTGTGGTAGAGAGGAAAAGGGGTATCAAATGTTTGCAGGAGCCGGGAAGTTCAGGTGGGGGCAGGGGTGTGAAAGAATTAGTCCCTTCCGATTGTTAGCTTGGGAGGAGGGGGGGAGGGGGATAGTAGTGAGGGTGGATGGAGGTTGGGAGGCTAAGGGTGCTTTTTTGGTATTACATGCCTGCTGACAAAACGTAGAGTTAAGGAGGAGTTTTTTAGGGGGGTCTTGACTTTTTATTTGAGAGGGCCCGATGATTTTTGGGTTTGTGACTGGAATTGTATTATTAGGAAAAAAAAGTGGGGAAACCAGAGGGGAGGGGAGTTGGGGGGTTGCGTACATTATTGAGGGGGGGGGGGTTTTAGATTAAGGGGGGATTGGGGTGACATACCTTCTGAGAAAGGGTATGCTGCCAGATTGATCGTG